>JASAND010003731.1:0-42262 GCA_030248195.1 Trissonchulus latispiculum
CATCAAAGTTATCAAACTTTCAAAGTTCCAAAAAACAAAATACTGGAAGAGGTTAATCAAAGTTAATCCAGAATTAGGGCAAAAATACGCATACCACAAGTAGGTAGGTCTCGTTAGGGAGTAGTTAGGACGTATTATGTCTGTGTAATCGTCTGTGTCAATGTTATTGTAATTTGTAGTGTGAATGAGACCCCCCAAATTTACGTAAGTGGCTCCTTGAGTAAACCCCTCATGGAACGTGAGGTTTCAAGGTTAGCCTCTCTTCAGCAGTGTAAGTTATGAATCAAAATTGTATGATTGTGAGTGTGAATGAGGGCATACCATGTAAACCCCCTTTGTTTGATAAGGGTATTGGGACTGCCAGAGTGAATGAGTAAAATGTTCGGATAGTAGGCAGGAAAGTGGGCCAAATTGAGTAGCAATTTGGACCCAAAATTAGGATAAATTATAATCAGTCATGTTAGTTGGTTGGATGTGTAACTGCTGTAAAAGTGCTAATTTTGGAGTGAAAGTCGTAGAAATGTATACAAGAAATAAAGGTGATTTTGGCAATTTAGGCAGGTTTGGCAGTCTAGGGTCACGGGGACCCCCAATTAGGTCTGCCAAACCTGCTGGATTTCCGGTCATCCGCGTAGGTTGCCCTGCGATTAGGGGGCGGATGGGCCGCATTCGCGGAATCCAGAATTAGCCAAATCAGGACCAGAATAGAACAGTTTAAACTATTACGAAATTAATCCAAAAACTCAGTTTTTTATGGTAGACATCCGATTAGCGGACCAGTAGTTCATTGAGTACTAGGTAGGAAAATGCCTATAGTTGTGTTGTGTTAATTAGCTGAAGTTTTTAATAATTGGGATGGGAAATAGTTGGGTTTAGTTAAGAGAGGGGTATTAATGGTCTTGGCCTAAAATTAGCATGGGTTCACGGTCGTTACCGTAATCACATAAATTCCCATGTAAGAGGCCAAAAGACGGGCCAAACCAAAAGGAAAAGAAGTAGGCCCGTGCTGAGACTCGAACTCAGGTTCTCTGGATTAATAGATCCAGTGCTCATCCATTGAGCTACACGTGCTACAGTTAGAACAGGTTTAAGCCAGCCTATATAAGGAAACAATTTAGCAACCCAGCGTGTGTGCATTTTAATTAATACATTAGATGTGCTAATTACGCATATGCAGGAACAAACTTTAATTATGTTTTTCTCACTATTTACTTAACATTTTTTAGTGCTGTAAGCACAAAAAATGTTCAGTTTTTCAAGCTCTACAAGAATATGTAACTTTTACTTAAATTCGTTTTCATCAAAATTTTGTTAATTTAAATGTCAGTTTTGCACGAATGCAATTATGTGCTCGTGTGAAAGGGTGGTAGTTCGCGCGACTTCCGCTCGGCTGGCTGCTGGGGTTGCCAGCACCGGATCGAATAGCGGTTCGGCACGTCCCCTGTTAGGGCACTAGGATAAGGGGTAGGTAGATTTAGAAGTAGACGTAGTTCGGTAGGTCGGTAGGTCGGTAAGTAGGGACTGCGTAGAATGGCTGCTGAGACAGTGAGTGAGTGAGTTTTTGCCTTTTGCTTAAACTTTTGCTTAAACTGACTAAAACTAATCATCTGCGAAAACTCACTCACAGTCAGCCAGTAGGTTCTATTTTAAGTCATCATTTCAGTCCCAAACCTGCCAATAATTAATTAACAAGGATTTTTTACGTTAAAACACCAGGTAATCGAAAGCTAACATTAATATTACGTAGGTTTAGTTAGTTAACATGAATAGGTAGATAGGCATTAGTCAGGGCAATTATTGTAAGTATTTAGCAAGTGACCATCTTCCAATATCAGAAATGCACTATAAAATGTCCAGTTTCGTACATGTAATTGATGTAATCTTTGGGTCACGGGAAATGAACCCATTTCCCGTGACAAACCAACAAAATCGGGCCAGCCACAGGCCAAAAACGTTAATATTAGTCAGTATTCTGGTTTGCTCTAAAGATTGTGCACAATTTGGTCAGAATCAACGCAAT
Source organism: Trissonchulus latispiculum (assembly GCA_030248195.1). NCBI lineage: Eukaryota > Metazoa > Nematoda > Enoplea > Enoplida > Ironidae > Trissonchulus > Trissonchulus latispiculum. The sequence continues at coordinate 2,021 of JASAND010003731.1, forward strand.
TTACACCAAAATGGCCCTAGAAGGCCGGTCTGTGCAAGGAAAGGACAAAAGCAAACGAAGTCTGAGTGTAGGTCGCTAACAGCACAGGTTTTGTACATTTCTCAAGAACATTTCGTCTAATTGCCAGTTCAGTCAGGCCCAGCCGGGCCCAAGGTGGAAACCTCACGAATCACTTCGTTCAGGCCGAAATTGCGGCAAGTTTAACTAAATTCTGATAATACAAGTTAATAGAGGCCAGGAAGGCCCAATTGGTGACAAGAAGTTACCAGAAATGGTTAATATTGTCAAACAGGCAATAACCAACGGGTTTTAGTCAATTCTTCAAGTTACAAGTTCAAATAGGGCCCAACATGCACATTTTGGGCCTGGAAAGCAAAGGAACGAGTAATGGTTGCTGGGTTCGATTCCCGCACCATAATCTTGTACTAATGGGTTTTAACCCATTTGATTCAGGTGCGCGGACAGTCGCTGATCCGGATTCCGGATTCGAAGTCGTGAACAATCCAGTAGTGAAGCAGTCAGTGGAAGAGTTCAGCCCTGTAGTGGAATTCAGTAGTCAGTCTCCGTTGGTACTTACCTAAGATTGTTGGATCCGGAAGTGATCCCAGGAAGTGAACCTTGTCAGTAGCCTATCATTCGTGGAACCTATCACTGTAGGTACATTGTGGATTTAGACCGCAGCTAGGGTCAAGAACAGAGACGACTTCGCAGGCACCTGATTTCAAGTTGGGAAACCAAAACCGTTCTGAAAGTACTATAAACTTGTTATCTTTCGAACCCTTTTTGTCTAAAATGGCCAGTTTCACCCTATTCATCGTTGCCGGTTCCGGAGCTATGCTCCCCTCGTCTCTGGCTTGAGTTTAGCATTCAGCCAGAGCCAACTGCTAGCCTGAAGATAGAAGAAGCCATCAGTGCTATTGAACTTTGTAGTTGTAGTTGTTTAAATTTCATTAATCAGGAATAAGTAAGGCAGAACCAGGTGACTCCCCATTTTCTCTATTTCCTCAAAAAGCCCATTCCGTACAGTAACCCTGTCTAGGTGTTGGAGCGGACCTTCGGGAAAGCAGTGTCCAACGATTCGGGGACTCACCCATAGACCGACCCCAGGTTTATATTATCTAATAATTGTTTGTTTGTAGTTTGCTGATTTGTAGTTTGATAATCCGTGTGTAAGGACGGATAAAGAGTCGCACAGCACAAGCATATAGGCGCACGAGAAAGCATATAGGTATTTGGTCATTAGAGTGTTGGAGACAGTGTAATAGTTAGTGTGATAGAGACAGAGTTTGAGAAAAGGAAGAAGAAGAAGTACCACTGAACCTTGTCCCTAACTTAAACCATATAACTTGGGTAATATTATCCTAAATTAGGATAATATTAATAATAATCGAACGAGGGTAACTGGCAACTCTGGTACAGTAAAATTGTATACTGTACTGATCCGTAATTGTACCTGTTTTTGCTCAGTTTGTAACGACCCACAGTAAAATTGTATACTGTACTGATCCGTAATTGTACCTGTTTTTGCTCAGTTTGTAACGACCCCTGTTAGTAACACATACTGTATTGTACCTTGTAATTTTGCCAAAGAGTGTACCCATAATACCTGTAATAAGTTTAGTAAATAATTGGTGTGTCAGACCTAGAGTCTAAGAGTCTAACAGAGAGGCGCGATTGTCTCTGAAAGTCAGGCGCGTTAGCCTAAAGATTGGATCAGGACTACTCAAAGGTAAGTTCTGGTCAGGAAGCCGAAGACTCATCATCAATCCAGCGATCAAATCCAAGCAAGCGCTGACCCCTCTTGCTGATCGGCTGGAATCCAGTGCAACAAACGAACTCACGAAGAAGACCCCTACAAAGGTTGGCTGCAGGGAATCTCTGATTCTGGAACACCACCTTTCGGAGATCCGGTGCCTAAGTCTACTTTCCATAAGTGGACGCGCTGACCTTCCGTGTAATCAAGTGCAGAGCGGTTTCTGTCACTAGACCGGAGAGCAGAGCGTTTTCTGACTCTGGATCCTAGCTACTTCATTACATAAGCTTATAATCAAGCTAACGAAAATCTGAATCGAAAAACTTCAGATTCGTGCTCAGCACCCTTGAAAAGCTCCAGTAGCTTCTGTCTCTTAAACTTTAAATAAATATAATTTAATAGACGACAACAATCCCCCCCCCCCCCCAAACCAAAACCAGGGGAAGGCCAATATAAAAAAAATTAAAATTAACTAAAGGACAAAAAATGGGGGAGGAGAGGGGGCGGGAAGGGGGGAAATGGAGGGATATATATAATGTATATATGGGGAGCGGGAGAGGGGAGATGGAAAATGGAAAAAAGCGGAAAATGGAGTAAAATATAAAAAATTTAAAATGTTTAGTAAGGGGAAAAAAAAATGGTGATACCGAAGGAGGGGGGCGGTCTGATGGGGGGGAGGGGAGGGGGGCACCAGCAGGGATGGGGGTATTTAAATACGGGTAAAAATGTCGAGAACAGGGGGGGGGGGGGGAACGAGGGGAAAGGGAAACGTGAGAGGAGAAAACTGGGGGAAGGAGGAAATTGGAATATCGGGAAAGGATTTAGGGGAAAAGGGGGGAAACGGGGAGAGGGGGGGAGAAGGGGGAGAAAGAAAAAGTGAGGAAAAACAATTTGGGAATGGGGAAATTGGGGAGTGGGAAGGGGTAGGGAGGGGGGGGGGTATAACGGGTTGTGAGGGTGGAGAATATAGGGAGAAGTGTGGGGGGAATGGGAATTGGGAAGGGGGGTTCGGGTATTGGGGGGGGGTTAGGGTTGGGGAGGATATGGTGGGGGGGGAAAGTTGGGATGTGAGAATGATATGAGGAAAATAAGGTGGGTGAGGGGGGGATAGGAGGGGAAGGGGAATGGAGAACAAATTGATGTGAGAATTGGGGAAAAAAAAAATTTTGATGATAGTAAATGAAGAAATAGGAATTTGAGTGTGGAAATTGGGTGGGGTGGGGATTGGAAATGGGGGTGGAGGGAAATAAACGGAAGCGGGAAGGGTAGGAGAGGGGGGGGAAGTAAAAAAGAAGTAGTAGGAGAGTAAGAGGAATGGGTGTAAAATGGGTTTTGAGTAGGGAGAAATTGGGGGGAGACGTGTGAAAGGGGTAGGGAATATGATGGGGAAAAGGTGGAAACTTGAGGGGAAGGGGAATAGAGGGGTATAAAAGGGAGTAGTGGTGAGCAAAAGTGGAATAAAGGGGGAGGAGAAAAATATTATTTAAACATGCAATGGCGATAGCTTCTGAAAAGTCATAAATGCGCTCTTTTGCAAAACTTGCAATGGAGATTTTTTGATGCGCATGCAAAACCAATATGCAATTTTTGAAATAAATACGCATAGATTGTACCCAAAATTTTTGCTGAACTCAAAACTAGCCGCAGGGTTTTGTTATTGTGCGGCTTTAGACATTATTCTTTTTTGAAATGCGTCGTTTTTAAGGCATACGTCAGCTGATAATTGCAGCCCGAGCATGGAAATTCTGAAAGCGGCATAGAACTAGATAGGTTTTTGGATATTTAGTGAGAGCGCAACGAATAATTAGGGCTCGAATGTTTGCGTATATAAATAAGCATTTCGGTGGAAAGCCGTTGCAAATAGCAATTGATGTCTTCAAAATTAGATGGTTGAATTTCTACAAGAACTGATTAAACTTAAATATACAATAAATTTGAAAATACATTCGAAAGAGGGAAGCTTGTTTGCCCTTAAGTGTTTCACAGAACTTCTGCTAGAATTTTTGCGCTTTACTTAAAAACACGTCGAAACCAGAAAGAGCTGAGCTTTTTGATTGCTTTCTGTCTTAACAATGGTGACTGTTTGTTTGTAGAATAAAAGACAAAAGCTTTAAGTTTTGCGCAAAAATTCTTGTCTCTAAATTGAGGTAGTACTCAACACGCAGATTCCAGTCTGTCTACACGCCCAGGCGTTTTGAGGTTGTTGAGGTACAATTTACAAAAAGTTGGGTCGAATTTAAAGCTTCATGACTACAGCTATGGCAGGGCCTGTGAAAATTCAATCCTATCCTCGGCTGCCTTATGCGGGAGTTTAACGTACATATAATGGAATGTCTAGTTTTATAACTATTCTAAACAATGTGCGTCAAACAGTGTTCTAAACAGTGTTATGAAGCAATGTCCAGCCCAAAACAGATCAGATCAGGCTAGTATCTGATTAGAAACGAAGCAAGAATTAATCAGCTATTTGACAGCAGGCCTAGCCCTTCTTCGATTCGAAGGGCTAACTAAATAAAGTCCAAAAGTCCTCTAGCCCCATTGTTATATGCAGCTTAACATAACTGTAAGTCTGCAGTATGAGTAGACAGCAGAGTATCTACTTATAATACTGGAGTGCAATAATGTATTATCAAGAGTGTTATGTAATTATGTGAAAAAGGTGATAGTAAAACTATTCTTCACCTGGAATAAATTACTCTAGAACTTTAACTTGTATTTCTCCTTATTAAACCTGTATTAGCCACCCCATCTTGAAGAAGATAGGCATAAACATATCTTCAGCAAACATATAAGCTTCTATCAGCAACCAACCCGCATATAGCTTCTTTTTAAACCAGCTGTTTTTGTTACGGTTTGAGCACCTGTCAGTTTTCGAGAGATCTAAGGATTTGTTTGCCATAAGACGTGGGGATTAGTATGAAAAATTCTAGACTGGTAGACATAGAAAGCATGTATAGGCGGAAGGAAAGCGAAAAATGGTCAAATAAACTGTTCTTCAAAAACCAGTATGGATTGAACAAGTGCAGCCTTGCAATAAAGCTTTAACATAGAATCGCCATGCCAACGTCAAAGGCTTGGATGAGGCTAAAGACTAGCTCTTAACTCAAACACGGAGTAAGGGTGAAAGCTAGCAAGCACATTGAACGTTAGAATTATATTGTACATATGGACATAACGATGCCAGAAATATGAAGGGTTTTCTATATTTCATATCATATACGCTTTATTTCAATGTAAGCTGAGAAATATGCATACATATGTTAAAAGCTTCCTATATTTCTGCTAATGTATTGAAATTTCAATTTTTTAGGTGCAAAATTCATATATATATACTTAACGTTTCCCCGAAGGCAAAACTAGATTTCTGGGAAGCATGAAAATGTTTTTTAATTTTTGTGAGTGTTCAGCGCACACATTTGATGGCAACTTAAAATTGAGTAAATGCAGTACGAAGAGCTAACTTCGCCCCGTCCGTTGAACTCAGTCAAACAGAAAACGTACTGTAATGACGTACGTTACGTAGTTACGTTATGAGCCATTCATTTATCGTCCTGCGTTTCATCGGCGAGTTCTACAGGCAAGTTCGAAGGATCAATGTCGAACAAGTTACCCCTTAAAAGGGGTATAATACTGCCGTAGTGTTTGAAATTTATGTGTTTCATGTTGTGTTTATTTTTCATAGAACATTGTTCTACTGGACTGTGTCGTTAGTAGGCATGGGCACGGGTAGTCGGGTACCCGACGAGTACCCGAGTACCCGAAAATTTTCGGATACCCGGGTCCTGCTTCGGGTACCCGATATATATCCAGTTAAAACCGGAAAAAACCGGATATAACTGGATCAAACAGAAAAGGCTAAGAAACTTTTTAACGACCGGAAATCTTAAAGGTTTTATAAAATTTAAATAAAGATAATACAACTGAAAAACTAAGTCATACAAGGAAGCGGAATTAGACCTTGTATTCTTCAAGCATTATAAAACATTATACTTTTCTATTCTTAGTTTTGTTTTTAAATTATTAAATTCACTTTGCTCCAACGATTTTATCTTTCGTCAAGAAATTCCTGTTGGAGCAATATTATGCAGAAGTCGCGGAATTAATTAAAACTTAAAATAAAGTGAATATTAAATAAATTAATTAAAACATAAAATTACTTGCACTTGTCTCAGCTCTGCATTGGTCTCTAAACTGTCAGCAACAATCCTGTCTAACTTTGTATCTGAAGTTTCATCGAAATTTAGCGTTAACGATACGGAACAGGCCCATGATGCTCCGCTATCGGCACATCTGGGTTTTCAGAAGACTCTTGTAAAGATTACTCGTCGCTACTACTTTCCGAACCTAGCAGAAGATGTACGATAATATGTCAAAAGCTGCGTGAAATGCGAAGAAAGAAAACAGTCTCCAAAAAGCAGACCTGCTTTGTCTTTCAAAAACTAAGACAAAATACGAGCTTTTGCCGCCGATATGACCAACAACATGCGCTTTTATAGTGCCGGATTATGCAAATTAGGTAGCTCCGTGTAATATGTAAATTAGATATCCTACTTTGCTTTCAAACGGAAATAGTATTCACGTGAAACACATTACACGCCTCACTCTTTAGATAGGACCACCCATAGCGCGGAAGTCTTTGTGGCCATTGCTAATTTATTAGCAATAATTGAGTACAAACAAATAACAAGCAATAACAAATAAATAACATTACAAGCGAGAAACAAGATCTTAATCTAACATTTTGATGACTAAACTGATAAATGTGACTACTGTACATTACAAAAATCAAACCATTTCAAGACTTAGTTTTGCTTTTTTCTTGTTTGATTTTAGGAATGTACAGTATTCACATTTATCAGTTTAGTTATCATATTGTTAAATTATGCGTCTATCAAAACATTCTGACTCCGGCTAAACTGTCAAATTCCGAGGCATTTGGCTAAATGTGGGGCGCCATGGAATGTTGCTGAGGAAACTTGCTATTTGTGTTGGAAATTTGCAACTTGTGTTACTATAAAAATGACTCCTAGGATTGTTGCTAATTCTTCTGGAATTTTGCTTTTTGCGCGACACAAAGACAAAATCCGCGGAAAGTTGCTGACGCCGTTGGAATTGTGTTATTTGGATTGGCACTTTCGGAATCCTGCTATTGGAGTTTGGAAATTCCTGGAATATTGTTGATTGTGCATAGTAGCAAGAGTACATAATAACTAAGAGTGTGACAAGCGTCAAGCTCTTAGTTATTAGGCTTGGGACATCATCTGCACGATAACGGCTGACCCCCCCCCACAAATTAGACCCATCACTTCAAAGAAATTCGCACGCTATGCTTGTGTGCTGAAGCTCGCAACAGACGCACATTGAACCAACTGACTAAATGAACTTTATGATTATGTTATTTTTATTCACTTTTGGTGGATTCGCTTTGCCGGAATTTTGGGTCAAAAAGTGGTATTTTTCGAAAAAATCGACTTTCAAATTTTGAAATACCACGTATATCAGATGAAAGCGGACACCCAGGCGGTCCTGAAAATCCAATCAAAAAATTTTTTCGTTGAGCGAGTGGCGAGTAACAACCAGTCAAAGTCGAAAAAGCGGCAAAGATCAAAGGATTTTGAAAATCTAAAAAATGGAATAACTCACGCAATTTTCAACCAACAAAGCTGAAATTTGGTGTGTAGGACATTCGGGCAAGGGGAAAATTTTCCTGAAAAAATCGTGGTTGTAGCATTTACCAATCCTTCTGGACATATAAAAGCGGCACCCTTTGAAACCGTACGGGAAATTTCAAAAAACTTTTTTCACGAGAAGAAAGATCTCATCATTCCGGTTCAGAAAATATATAATTCATGGCAGTTATCTTGAAGCGTTTACGAGATATAAAGCAAACAATTTCGCTTTCTACATTTTTTGGTCAGACTTTAGTCTTTAGTGTGAAGTACTAGGTCATAGGATTAACTGGTTGAGCCAGCCTCTATCAGTGCTGAATCATCCTGATGTTAGTAATGTGTAACTTAGTTGTGTAAAATGTGGATGGATGCAGAAGAAGATTGAATTTTTGGGTCGGCAGTGCCGACAAAGCGGGGTTTACAGTGCCGACTAAGCTGGGTTTCAATTACCGGCGGTTAAGTTCGAAATGAAAATCGTACAGATTCGAATGAACGGAAATCAAGTATTGCTACGATAACTAAAAAATCATCAAAATCATCAGATAACACGAAAACAAAATAGACTAATTTCACGTAATTTCATCCAATGTCTATTTTATTAATTACCGTATAACACATAAAAATTATTAATTTAGGGTTAACGGTAATTTACTAAACAAAACAAAGCTTTGCCAAATTTAATTCAGTTAGTAGGCCCTGGACAGTCTGAAAAGGCTAGGTAAGGCGCTATGGATTAGCAAAGTTTGACACAATTGATAGTTCCAGAACCGCCTGGAAGGGTTACTACAGGCACGGCGTAATGTGCAGCTCAATTTTGTGGCTTCAGGAGGCCAAATTTTTGACCACAAGGATGAACATGCGTCAAAAGTTCTGGATGTCAGACGGTTAGTCATCCACTGAAAACGAAGAGTGACGGATGCAGAGAATGAGTCCTTGGGGGCCAACATGCAGTAGCAAGAAAATCAGATTATGGTGCAATAGAACAAATCTGAAATTTGTATATGCATTAAAATGGCGAATATATGTAATGAAATTACTGTTTCTGCTACTGTAATTGTTGTTTTATTCAGTAAAAGGGCGTTTCGCGTTATTACAGCCTCACCCAGCAACTAGGAATAGGGTACTAGTAACTAGTATAAGGTGGCCTTAGTAAAGAATAATCTAGGCCCTACCCGGAAATCTGTCCAAAAAGACTAATTTAGTGAGTTATTAATTGGTTCTGTTGAAGATCTCATGGCCAGTCCAGTTATATGTGCCAGGTAATTGTATAAAGGATCAAGCCTTATTTGCTACTGTCAATTATAACCTGCATTGTCTGTCTGTCAGAACTGCCAGAATTGCCTTAAAAATCACAATAATCTGGTTAATCATCAGGGCTTAATTAAGGTGTCTTAACTGTGTTCCTGCGGCCGTATTGAGGCCCTCGAACTACACTAATTAGTGAATCTATTAGGTATTGGAATCAGTGAAAATGTGGGTAATTATCTAGTTTATCTCAACTCTTAGTGCAAGGATTCGAACCTTTGACCTTTTGCCCTTTTGTACGTGTGTGGGACGGCCGTATTGAGGCCTCCCGCAATTACACGAACCCTATTATGTCAGCCTTGTGCAAGGGCGGTCGTAATTGAGACCCCCTTGCCTCCCCTGCCTTTGTCCTTCCTTCGTCAGCGTTGCGTAATGGCCGATTTTAGCATTATTCCACCTTAAACAACAAGAAAACACACATTATTTCACTCTAGTCGTACATTTACACAACAAACAAGAACATTTACACAACATTAACAATTGTTCTTCTTTTAATTCCTGAAACAACAAAAAGTGCAAGTTAGTTATACATTTTTAAATCCTACGTTTTAGTTTAATTCCATTGTTCAAGGAGTTTTCAACTCCTCCCCTTTTTCCTTTCCCTTTTACGGGTCGGCCTTTCATCTTTGACGCCTGTTTGTCTGGAGAGCGTGGAAAGCTCCCAGACCTTACGTGAACGAACGCCATTCATGCATTCATTCACGTAAGTCATGTAACAGTGACCCTATAAGGGTCACCGCTGACCTCCCACCCTTAAAAGGCTGAATTCAGCCTCTGCACTACTCAGTACAAATAGGTAAACAAGTATAGGTAGTACAAAATATACATATATACAGTTATAACAATAATAGTAGGTACTTAGGTACTTAACTAACTAATTATATAGGTATTTATTAGTAGTCTAGGTAGTTTTAATATTCTAACTTAGGTACCTAGTTATTACGTGATTTGTTTTCGTCTTTTGGGTCCTTGATGGACCAAACAGGTGAGGTCCCTTTGCTTTCTACTAAGCAAAGGGAACCCTTTGTCTTGGCCGCTGGAGGACCAAGTTTTAAGAAAGATTGGAGTTTCTGTTTACTCCAAATTTATGGGCCCCAGCAGAGACCCCTAAAACTTGATACTAAAAATTCGGCCTTTGGCCTCCTTTCTGTCTAATTTAGGGGTCATCTGTTCCCATTAATTTGGGGGTCCTCCAGCCGCCAGACGCGCCTGTGGGCTACCGTAGGTCACGACTCGGTAGCCCAATAACAAGGCGTGATCATTCAAAACACCCAATCAGAAGCTGGGAAGCTTAAGGCCAACCCCCTACAGGGGTCTCGACTGCAACTAGCAGTCTGCAGTCAGTGCTTGGCTGGCAGTCGGGAAGAGAGGTTGCTCTCTCTCCCCTAATAACTTTAGCTTCACTGTCTCCCCCTTAATTCGTCCGAATGTATCCGGGAGAGGTGTGTCTTGCGCCAATTATACGGAGGCCTGGACTACAGCACCTCTCCCCTTCCCCCCCATTTCCCCATAGGGTATTCTATTTCAGATTCTGCCAGCCAGGCACTCACGTTTCTGGCCGCCCCCGTGAGCCCATATGTCTGCGGACGGCTCACGGGGAGCACTGCTTCTGACCCGGGGACCCTTATGCCTGAAAGGCGGTCTCCAGGTCCCTCCATTCGCACTATTTCCCGGGGTCTTCGGATCCCGGAAGACCACCTTTTTAACACTTTTCGGGCCCTGCGCCCATTATTTTATGTAACTGTATTTGTGAGGGTGTGGGCCTTTCGCCCCACCCTCTGGGGTATTGTTTGTGACTCCTTTTTTTCGTCTTTTCATATCTTTTCCCCGGTGATTTGCGAGCAGTCGAACCTCGCAAATCACTCTCATTAAAAGGGGTCTTGAAATCGTCATCTTCTTCATTTTACGCATTTTCCCCAAAAGGCCCTTTTGGCCCAATCTACCAAATAAACTACCGTGGGATTGTTTTTAGTCAAACCCACTATAAAAGCCACTATTTTATCTCTTTTTTAACCCTCTCTACTCTCTCTCGCCAAAAACCCAATTTTCACCCTAAAATTAACATAAACTTGGGTACACGGTTTTAAGGAGGGACCCTCACCTACCTACCTTGAGGAAGGGGAGTTAGGCCACTCCCCGGGAGTAGGTTTTTCAGGTTAGGGCCCCCCCTCAATTCCCACAGCCGGCAACTAGAGTTGCCGGCTACGTTTGTTGTCACAAGTCCAAAGCCACTGCTGTAATCTTGTTTTGTGTTTTTAATCATTGCCGGACTAAAACATGAGGCTTCCCAAAACACTTTAAAAGCAGAAAACTCAATCTTTCAAATACCGTTCAATCTATTAATTATTAAGATGTTACCTGGGAAATGCCGGCTTCCCTCAACTTAAAGCTGTCCTTAGCTTGTTTTCTGTAATAATTGCTATAACAGCAATTATTGTCCCCATTGGCTTTTGCACACACAATACAAAGCAAAAACTCCTGGATGATCACGTGGGAATGGCTATTTCTGGGCCATTCCCGAAATACAATGCACTTCCACGCAACCGTAGCTAGTTATAGGATTTAGTTAGGGTAGTATTCTGGGAATTAGCCCCATTTCAGTACTGTTAGGGCTGTAATTGTACTGTGTTGTATGAATGCGGCTCCTCACGTAAATTCCTCCAGTTGAGGTTGTGAGAGAAGTCAAGTATGCGTGAGGTGTGAATGTTGCGTAACTGTGTTTGAATAATTGTGTGAGTAACTGTGAGTGTATGACTGAAACTGTATGCGTGAAATAGTATAGCTACGATTGTCTGCGTGTGTCTACTGTCCAAATGAGCGTGTGAAAGTGGTGTGTGTGTGTGTGAGTTTGTATGAATGAGATTAGGTCTGCTGTGTGTTAATAACTGTATGAATGGGACTGCTCATGTAAACCCCTCGCGGAGGTCTTGAGTGTAGTCCGTAGGGAAATAGTTAGTTAAATAATAATATTAAGCAGTAGTTAGGCATAATAATTAGGGCATTATAAACAGTTAGGTTAGGTCAAGAATAATAGTTTAATTAGATGTTAGTCAGCTTAGTAGTTATAGTTAGTGCTAGTAATTATAGTTAGTACCAGTAACAGCGGTTAATATGGTAGTGTTAGTTAGGTTTGTTAATAATTGTTAGTTGTCACTAGTATGTGGAATCCGGTTATAAATTGACCCCCAGAGGCCCGCGTAGGTCACCTGCCTCAAGGTGCGGGCCCTCTGCAAGAAAGGGGCAATTCACCATCGTCCAGTTAGATTTCTAGGCCCAGGTCAACAGGGTTGGTAACCTCATTTGCATAATTGCGATAATATGTTCTAGGTACCCAATGGTAGGTTACCAACCCAGGTTAGGGTTATAATTGTCGTCATTAAGTCTAGTTAGGCCTGTAGGGTATGAAATAGGCCTCAGTTAGTACCAGGTAGTCTATAGTCGGTAGTAGTCAGTAATAATCGGTAGTATGTTACAGTATCCTGTTTAAGTGGCCAGATTTGGGCCTTAATCAAGTATTAATCGTCAATTATAACAAATAGGTTACACTTCATATACTGGGCAATACGTAGTAATTAGATTAGGTCAGTTTAGCTGTAGTTTAGGTCTGTAATAGATGCCGAGTAGTGCCTACGTGGCTCCATGCCCGTGAGAGGCTCGGCCAGAGCCTCATTTGCATATTTACCCAAGTAGGCCGGAACGGCCCAAGCTTGGCCCTCTTCGTTTGTTTGATCTTCAAAAACGTCAGTGTTCGTCTGTTTTCATCCTAAAAGCACAAAATAACACATTACGCGCTACACAATACACAATTCGGGTTTCTAACCCGCACGTGAAAGCCAATCGGCCCGGACAATAGTTGCTGGGGTTTTAATCCCCACCACCTCTGTTTCTAATGGGTTTTAACCCATTTGATTCAGGTAGCCGTTCAGTCTCTCCGCTGGAAGCGCGTCAGTTGCTACTGGAATCAGACTGTCAATCGCTCTAGTTGGGAAGTCTCAGTGAAGTTTGTTGCCAGTGTACCCTGTGTTTATCCTGTCCTGTGGTCTAGTAGTCGGAGGATCCGGAAGTAGATCCTGTCGTATCCTGTTCTCTCAGTCTGCCCGTTGGAATTATCTGATTAGGTACTTGTTGGATGCGTTTTGGTGCTGTCTGAGGCGTAGCGCAGAGCGGAGACGAAGAGAGCTGCCTGTTTCACTGTTGGGTCACCTTTTGAAACCAAAACATCTCGGTCTACGTTTGAACTTGAAAAGAATCATGCTCAGTGAAAGCGGTACAGCTTATATCCTGATCCTCACCACTGAAGCCTCTCTTTGAATCTATTGACAATCTAGTCCAATATCGTGTATTAATTCTGAGATAATTATCTGAGGAAGCCGATCCGACCTTTCCGACAATAACCGACACTCTTCCAGCCTGTAACTGTCATTACCCATTTCAGAGACCGGAACTCTCCTCGAAATTCAGTTATTCTGGGCAGTCAATTATACGGAGACGCCAGAGCAAAGCCAACCTCGCTCCCACTCGATTCGGATTATAAACAGTTGTTAATTAGTGTATCTTGCGTGTGTGCGTGGTCCCAAGAGTTATTGTAAGGGACAGAGTCACAGTAGAGGCTAGCACAGAGCCTAGGAGTTGAGTTGAGTCGAAGCATATAGGATACCGGTTAATCGTTAGTCCTTAGCAGCACTAGAGTGTACTATACCTGGAGTAAGTGTACCGTAACGACCCCGAAACCGGATAGCCAGCCCTAACCGTGAAAGGACCAGTCAACCAAAACCACAAGGCAATTCTGGCAGACAGTATCTTGTAATACTGTTGATTGTAAAACCATAACTGCAGTGAATTGTTGTCTGCTGGAATCTGATAAACCTGTGTGTCTGTTTTGTAATAATAAATCATTATCCTTTTAGCTGCTTCGGCTTTCGCGTCTATTTCAGAGATCCCCAACTCTATCCGTATTGAGGTTAGAGTTGAACCGACAGTCGCCCAGAGACTATAAATCCCGATTCCCCTGTCTAAAACGAACTCACCCCGTTAGACCCCACTTCAGGTCAGCTATTGAGCCCTGGTTGTCAGCATACCACTACAGCCGGAGCATCAATCTAAGCGAAGATCCATCTTTGCGTGCCGACCTTGACTCGTGTCTTGGATCCTGATCAGATCTAGTCTAGTCTAGCCTAGCCTATTCTAGAAGCCCTAACCAACTACAAACGACCCCGAACAAAACGAAAGTTTATTGGAGACACGACCCCCTCCAATACGCAGGAATCCAGCGAAGATCTGACAGAGTCTATTACATATATGCAATATCGATACCGAAATAAAATAAGAAACAACTACGAAAGAGAATGTAGAATACATCCGATGTAAATATACAAATATATGCATCTGGAAGGTTGGTTACCCGTTGGCGTAAAATAGACGTTAAAAAATGGGTAGAAAAGTGTACTAGTTATGCAGGTATATAGACAATAGGAGAGCAGGTGCAAGGATTAATGGGATGTGGTAGTAATCCAGACTAGGCTTAACAGTGTACCATAATTTTCCCAGCTTTTCCGCCAAACGTTGAGCATATTTCATCTGATGTTTCCGCTCGTCGCCCAGAAGTATAGACTGCGAATACTGAATACGGATTGGGCAGGGTTTTTTGTTGGATTCCTTTTCCGGCAATATTGGTGGGCTTGAGGCGGGTAGCATTCGAAAAGATGCAATTGGCAGCATCGCGGCTAAAATGCGAACTGGCAACGCTTTTGACGTCCTCCAGCCAGTGGGCCACCTTTATTCTGCAACTTCATTCTGTTTCGCCACCTCCATTATGCTACAAATAATTTAACATTTTCCTTAAGGAAGAATTTTTTCAGAAATTCAACCAGTTTTTGTTATAAAATAACGGGTTCTTCTAGAGTCAGTGAAGTAAAAATTTTCCACGATTATACCACGCAATCTGCTATAGTTAGCCTACTTTATCATATCGATATCCAAGTTGGTAATGGCCATGGCGTTCTAAGCAGTGGATTGTTCCATGGATTTGAGTATGTGTTGAATGTCTGGGATTACATCGTTGGTATTGACTAGATCGAATCGACTGTGTTTTGGTTCGCCATGACTAGGAGAGACCACGACCGCGTTGAATAAAAAATAGATGTCTCAGAACTCATGAATCTCAAAGTAAAAATATTATGAAAGTTGAGAAAATTTTGTTCACGTTTTATGGAAACAAACGGAAATAGTGTGTCAGAATTTGGCATTCTTAATGCGTCTATCAAAAGATTCTGACCCTGGCTAAACTGCCAGAATCACGATCTTTCCGCAGTGCAAAAATGTTTAGCAACTTTCCTCGGAAAGACATTCCGGGGAATCACAAACGAAAATTTTCCAGTGCAGTCGGCAGTTTTCCAAGCAACAATCCGCGTTGGCTGCTAAGAGGCAACATTCCAAAACAGTTGGCAGCTTTCCGGGCAACTTTCCGCAAGACTGTGCAACTAGCGAAATTCCAGCACAGTCAGCAAATTCCTTGGAATCCTGCAATTGATGTGGCTTCTGCAATTTTGTTAGTATAGCAAAAGTCCGTGGATATCTGCTGTTCCTGACTTGAATGGTTAACGCCCTTTATAATCTTTGTCTGTTCCCTGTTAGTTGTTACTTGCACAGTTGACAGTATGCTGAAGTAGATGAATTATTTGATAGTTGCATTGTTTTCAGTTGTACTCATACTCATATACATGCATATTTGATAATTGCATTGTTTTCAGTTGTACTCAAACTAACTATGCATAGATGAACTTGCTTTCGATACGTTTTTAGCTGTTTGAAGGTGAATGAAGATTTTTACACCCACTTCAAATATTCTTGGCACGTTAATGGTGCTCTAATTGCACCCCAACCCGGTGCATTTATTTACAACATGGTTATGTCGACAAACAAAAACAGAATAAAGGCGCAGATTAACAAACATACAATGATAAAACAACGTTTTGCACTGTTAATACATTAATCAAACTTTTCTTAAGGTTTCTTTCTAATCCATCCATGCCTTCATTCCTCCTTTTCAGGGTTTAAACACGTCGTCATCACAGGGGGTTCTCTTGGACATCTAGCAAACTGATTGTTCGCTGAAATAATAGTTAACATCGTAATAACAAGACTGAACTTCAGAGTCATGTCTAGTAATTTTAAGATACATTTATCTACAGAGCAATTTGTCCGGCCCAGGGTTAGTTGCTTATTAATAAAAGAGAGACCTTGACATGACCAATTTTTGGAGTCCTATGGTTAATGGAACCGTAAGATAAACTGCTAAGCAATATTGAAATGTACAAATCTCTCGATATAAGACAAATAAACTAATTCAGCAGCATGGAACGCTGAGAATTGTTGACCAATTCCATATCTAATCACATCGTCTAATCGGTAAGCAATGCAGTTGCAGTTTAGTGATAACTCACTATTACTATCCATATTACGGAATCACACTTCTGTAAGCAAGGTCTGTTAGAAACGTAAAAACACAGGTAATGCACATATTTCAAAAATGAAATGTTTTAAATTTTAAACGCACTTGTGAGTTTTGGGAAACAGATTCCTAGAAAGTAAAGTTCATGTGTATTAATAAATAGTTATATTTAGATTTACGTAGCTTTAGGTATCACGTATTATAATATATAATAGTATATATATCACCTTTAAAATAGCAGTCAGAAGAAGGATACTGACACAATTGCTAGTTTCATATGTAGCTCGTAGCTCAAGATTTGAACTTTCCATATTGAACCCAACAAGATGGTTTGACAATCTTAAATACGCAATTGAAATGCCATTTGTTCTGAATTGCACTTTCCGTTCCAGCCACAACTTTCAATATTTGACAAATAAGTCTAAAATGTTGTAGTGGACATTTTTGAAAATAAATTAAAGAAATAAAATTTTAATATGGGCTGAAAACTAAGAGCTAAATGCTAAAAACAATTGCAAATAGGACTTGTCGGAGGTGCTGAGTAGGCATCTGAAATCAGTTTCTCTATTCAGCTTTTTGTATGCTTTTCGTCATAAGCTTGCTATTTTAGCTCTCATTATGCTAACGGAAACCGGATTAGAAAATGGATTCCAAACGCGTGCTCAGTGGCCGAAAAAGCTCCTGTATGCAAGTAGTCAGAAAAATTAGGCGCAAAAAGTTTTGATTCCCGCAGTTACCAAATTAATAGTGTAATTTTCAAAAACGGTTTAATTTAACGGTTTCACAACTACAAATGAATATAGCAGGGGAAGCGCAAGAGATCCAGTTACAGCTGCTTCTCTTAATAGGCTGGCAGTAACCTGCCCTCAAAGTCTTTACATAACCTATATATATCTCAGGGAGACCTGGGTATTTTACATCGGTATACAAATGGAATGCAAATTCTTGAAAGACTCACCTTCTCCAGTCATTTCAAGCAATTGCGACAAGACGTTTTGGACTTAGCCCGGTTCACCGAGCACGGCGGCATTCCAACAGCCACGCAGACACGCGCTTCTTTGGGACTACGTGGATCTTCATTTTTCTGAAGTTTTCTTCACTCGGCGGCAACTGCGTTTCAGCACAGCACGGTCTGAAAAAGTAGAAGTAATTAATAGGACTAATGTAACTTTCCAATGCTAAACATTAAATTTCAAACGTGTTTGTATGTGTCGCCCCCTTACATGAATAATCTCTGGCGTAAATACCTCCACTCACTTGTGACTAACAAATGATTTAGCATAGCATACAATTTAAACGTTCCTTGTTTTGGCTGAACAAGAAATGGTACGACCAGCACAACCTTTTAATAAATACAAAATACTACAATTAGTTCTTAATTCTGGGAATAGTAAATTATACATTAACATGAGGTCGGGTCCAGGTGGGGATTGTCTCAAGAAAATGTTAAAAGGGCTTGTACCTTAAGCGCAATTTAATAAGGAACAACGAAAAACTGACAACAATTACGTTAATTATTTACGGAAACTTTAAAATTTGTAGCAAAATTCAGAATTATACGAAAAATTTCAAGAATTAGTTAATTTTCGTCAAAATCAAGATATTCAAACAAAACATGTCGGCAAAGCCAGAATACTTAAAATTTAGTGTAGAAGCTTATTTTATATCCATTTTAACACGCCTTCCACATATTTCTTTACCCCTTCCCCCGACGGTTGTAGAGCTTTTTTTTTCGGGTTTGAGGGAGGCCTTGGGTCCCCCATTCCATTAAATGCAGGTTATCTTATCTTCTGACGTAAAACTACTTATCAACAACACAATAACCATCCATAAAAATTAAAGTAATTTAAAAATTAGGTAAAATAGAAAATGACGAAAAGACAGGTGCTCGCCCGAAATAAAAGCAGACAAACCAATTGCCAACTAACTTTAATTGATCTTAACGTCAACAGCTTAACACACTATGTCACAATGAAAAATAAGCTATATTAACAAACAAAAATTTACCTGGAGTCTGAGGCATTATTCTAATATCGATCGCTAAGCCTAGTACACCAGCAAGCAGCAAATGAAGGCAAAGCATTGAGGCGGAAACTATAATGTAATCAATTTTCATAGATGAAATTTATCCAGAAACTGTAACTGTAAGAGATAAATGTAACGTTACAGTCCTGCAAAATACACTATGGAATAATACTCTACACTGTGACATAATTTAATGCCAGGTCCTCTTATTGGCATTACTCCTTGCACCATGTCTACGTAATTTACGCATATGTGACTCTCACATTACACTATCAATTCAAAATACGCATAGGCATCTTCAACGTATACTTTCTATAGACTAGGTCATTCTACCCTTTGCCTATCAGTTTGTTCTCTGTATGTATTTCTTCAATAACTAACGTATTCACTGTATGTAGACTTTAGATTTTATATCGAAAGTTTCTCTGTATACTTGCATCCAGATTTTCTAAGATTGTGTTTGCAGTGTAGTTTTATTATTTATTTTGAGTTATTATATTATTTTATTATTTTTATTATATTATTTTATTATTTACTAAAGTCAACTTGAAGAACTTTTAACTTAATCCTGGTAATATTTGCAATTAACGGCACTTTTTCCTTTTGCATTATTGCAAACCATGTAACTTTTTACAGCTTTTCTTAAAAGTGTGTGCAGAAACTAAACACTAGGAACAAGAAAACGCTAAACGTCTTGCTATAATTTAGAAAAAACGATCTAACGCAAAATGTGCGACGCTCTTTTACAAAATTTAGCTAATTTTGTCTTGTACTTGTTAGCCCTCCGAAGCTCCTGGAGGGGGAGGGGGTTCGGGAGGTCGGCGAAACTTGGGAAACGACATGTAAAATATTCAGGAGGGGGCCGTTGCTAGTTGGGTCAAAAAGTTTGGGGGATAGTCCTCAGCCCACTCCCCACAAAAAGAAAATTATTTTCAATATTGACCTTATATAGACGTTTAAACATGTTAATTTGAAAATTCCTTGGTCTGATGTGCTGTTTCCTGGCATAGTAAACGGGTGAAAATGATATTCAATTTGTTATTAGATTTAAAGCGTTTCTTTTTTCGTGCCTCGGGGTCAAAACTTGCCTAGTAGAATTCTATGCATCAGTTAACTTTGTCAAAATCGATTCCAAGTTTAATGTAATGTACTCTAATATAATAGTAATATAATTATAACTGTAATATAATATAATTGTAATATAATGTAATATAATTTCATGTACTGTAATATAATTGGTAGAACTAGCTACCAGATGGATCTAGTCTGTGATCTACTTATTGCAGTTGTGAATTGTGAATGAATAAGAAGGGACATCGATGCAGACCTCTGTGGCAAATGTTATTTTCCGCTGCAAGGTGACGACGTGACGACGTGACGACTTGTAGGAATGTACATATGTTATTGGACTAGAATAATGTGCTTTTAAAGCAATAGCTTTAATTGTTTTACTTTAATGTGTACACAATTTTATGACTAGACTGCTGTTTCTAAAACTAATTGGACTAAGCTAGACATTTTTTGACTATTTATATTTTAGAAAATATGAACACTTGAACTATTTTGTGCTATGTACATAATTTTGTTAACAAGTAAAAACATGTTACGTTTTATTAAAAACCAGTAAGTATATAACCTATGTAACGTTACAGAGAGATCCAATCAGTACCATAAAGCTTTGTGCCACGCCTTCGAAGCATAGTTACAAATTAAAAAGTCGATTTGTTCATCTTTAGCTTTGTTCCTTGTTGTAACAATCCTGTACGTACCTACATTCAGTAAATAATGGCCAACAACATGTTTTGAACCTATAAATTACAATCCACATTGATATAAATTAGGATTTTAAATTTGGATTTATCCTGGAAAACCGTTAATCTAGCGATTGAACCGGTGATGCTATGTTACACCGACCATGACATAAAACTGTCCGACATTGCAGATTTTACGGATTGGCGGGTTTGTCCACATTTCCATGGAATGTGATACCTACTATCAAGAGTACATAATAACTAAGAGTATGACAAGCGTCAAGCTCTTAGTTATTAGGCTTGGGACATCATCTGCACGATAACGGCTGACCCCCCCCCCACAAATTAGACCCATCACTTCAAAGAAATTCGCACGCTATGCCTACGTTCTAAAGCTCGAAAACTAATTATAGTTGCGCATAAGCACTCGTCTTCCTCGGTATTTGAGAAACTCGTCTTCATCGGTATTTGAGAAACAACAACATTTGACATTAGCATTGGCACCATTTTCTGTGTGTGCAAAGTTTGTGAAAGCAGGATGTGTGAAATTATCGATTTATTTTAATCCTCAAAATTGTAACGGATTCTACATATTCAATTGAGTTGCTTTTCATCAAACTTCAGTCATGCTCTGCTTGTTTATACAGCTAAAAATCCCCAATATTTGATGCTTGACCAACCTTAGCACACCATTAATCAAAAATGGGTCATGTGGGTCGACCTGCTTCCCGCAGGTCACGGGTATGAGACAAGTGGGTATACGCAGGTCAAGTGTCGGATGAGGGTCGGAAAAAATGTCGACCCACTTCCAGCTTTGGCTCAAAATGTCTCAAGATTAAAACATTTCCCGTACAACGCAAGACATCGTAGAGAAGCTACTACAAGTACCCTTTATTTTTCATAAGATATTTTGTATATCCATATTACTTGTAGTTTTTTTAGAATAATTGCATCAGTGTAGTTATTAAGAACGGTACTAAACATGAAACAAATCACTAGAAACTGCGATAAGCACCTGAGCGGTACGTTGACCAGATGAGCGCATCAAGCACAGGTAAATATGCATAATCAGTCATAATGTGAGCCGAGGTGATTTGGCAATGAAGGAAACATTCATAATAATCAGGTTATTAACCTGCTTCTGACGCTGTCAAGATTATTATATTCCTATTGTTTCATTTGTATAGTAAATGTTCATAAATTCTAAGTGACACAAAAATTATTGCACATAAAAGAATTCTTTATATCTGCTTTCAATAACTGCCCGAATTACATTTTCATGCTCAACCAGCTTTTCGGCATTAATCTAAAACAGAGAAAAGGATCAAATAGCAGAGCTAGCTCGTGTGCCATTTCAAGACATCGGACTCAGTCATAAATATACGTTAAATCTTGGACATTCATGGGTATTAATAATTTTTAATAAATATTAGTTTCAGAATTTGTTTTTCTGTTCTGCACGTTTTACAGCATGCAAGCGAACAACCTTACGAGCGAGTACCCAGGAAAATAATAACAATAGTGGATGATATGGTAAACAAAACGTATAACAAACTACCAAGCAAAACAAAGCATGCAACACAAACACATTGGCTTGTAGGAATTTGGTGGGGCCCCCAAAATTAGAAGAGAAAATCAATCCTTTAATTGCTCTCCTGCTGAGACGTTGGTATGTATTAAAGGGAATTAGAAAGGTCAAATGTAAAGGTCAGTAGTCTTGGGCCCCCTTCAGATTCCCTTACTGCTACGTTAGTGCAAAAGTATAAAATATTGAGTTTAGAAATCTCCAGTTTTGGAATTCGAACTGGGTTCAAATATTTGCAATTAATTAGACAATTAAACTGCGTTGCGAACCCAAATGTAATCAAGATCTAAGATTACAATGGGGTTTACTGTAACTGTACGCATTAAAACTACTCAGAAAATAGTTCTTCAAAATTAAAACTAAATTAATTCCTAAAAACGTTAATGTCTTTAAAGCTAAAATTAAACTGTAACTTAGGACAATTTTGTTTAATATAAGAGTACACCTTCAACGAGATTCACATTATAGAGAAGCTTTAACTTTTTATTGTGAGATTATTATAATATAGTAAGATCTTAGAACATTGTTCGAAATATTAAATTAATGTTTTAAAAAGTTTCAATAAATTATACTTTTGCACTAATTTTGCAGTTTGGGAATCTGATGGGGCCCCCAAACTACTGACCTTTACATTTGACCTTTCCAATTCTCTTTAATTCAGATCAACGTCTCAACAGGAGAGCAATTAAAGGATTAATTTTCTCTTCAAATTTTGGGGGCTCCACCAGATTCCTACAACCCAACACATTGAGTTGCTGTTATAGCGATGAGCATGTAGTATTTTGACTTCGAGTATTTTGTTCACTCATCAAATTGCATTTGCGTTTAAATAATATGTACCTAATCTCCTAGAGCAGTGGAGCACTGTTTTTTGGTGTGCCACTTTTTCCAATTTAGTTGCAATACTCAATTTGGCAAAAAATGTAAAACTACGATTTATATGAAACAGACAGTAAAAATAAAGCTGTATCTTTGTGTAAACCAATATGTGGAAATTATGATCAAAAATAAAGCTGTATCCTTGTGTAAGCCAATATGTAGAAGTTATGATCATCCTATATTGAACTGGTAATGAAACAAAATTGTCAACATTGGAATCTATACCTAATGTTGCAAATGTTGGAGAAGGAGTTCAGTTTTATTTTGAAATCAAATCTCTGATAGATTTGATTGTTTGAAAAATAATTTACAGAGTGAAGAGAATGAATGAATGGATGTGAATACTGATATTAATAGGATAACAGAAAGGAAGTCTCGTGAATTTTGGAATAGAACGAAAACAATAAAAAGCAAAAATAGTGGCTAAATAGTAAAAGTAAAAATAAAGCAAAAGTAAAAATCAAGAAACCAGATTGCTGAAAATGTTGCTGCAGCTTAGAAAGAATTAAAGTAATAATTAAACATCAAAAAATCATCCACTCAACACCTAAGCTGCTAAATATTTTTCTCTTTACATGTAATTCAGGTAGCGGAGGTCAAGGAATTAGGGTACCCAGAAATTACATTAAAATTATCATTAGTGCAAGTCAATCTTACTTCAAATCTCCATTCTTGTGAAAGGATGAACTGATCTTCATGACCCAGAATTCCGCCATTGTAAGCAATCCGTAGTGGAGAGTGCAGCTGCAACCTTGCATTGTCTGGCTTTATTAAGCGAATTGTGCGAGCCCAATAACGCAACCCCTCTAGAAAAATCAGTTAAAGTAGAAATAAAACTAGCTGCAAAATCCATGAAATGATTTGTGAAAGATTTTACTAAATGGAAAGAGACTAGCCAAGGCCCTTGCTAGAATATATGATTCAAAAATTTTACCTTGACCATTCAAGGCTGAATGAAAGTGAATGAAGTTGAAAACTTCAGAGGAAGTCAGGCAGAAAGTTTGTAAATGCAATACGCAAAAACACTTGTGTTCACCTGACACTCCATCGAATGAGCAAGCAATAAATCTGATTGAGTCAAGCTTGCTAGGTCGTACTGTGATTGTGTAAAATATGGCGCCGAGCTAGGGAATTAAACCGCTGAGCTCACACACCAAAATTTTACAAGTGAGACCGTGCGCAACGAACGCTGACCGGCGACTGCGGGTGGAGATCTTTAGTCCAGGCGGCTCTTTTCCACCGACTTGCCTCGCCAAGGGGGAACCGACGAGTTTTGGGGGACGCCAACGGGGCGCCAGAGAAAATGGGGAACTCACACACAAAATTAGACTCAATCAGGGACGAACTCCGGGCTACTCCCAGAGCGCTACCTAGCAAATAAACGAGGTCAATCTAGTTAAAATTAATAAATAAAACTAAGTAAGTAAGCAGAAGACAACTGGCCAATTTACTAGGAGGCTGACAGGGCAAGGACAACAATAAAAATACCTCCCGGGCTACCCGGAGGGAACAGGGGAATACAGCGGGCTACCCGCAATACAGACAGCAATACAGAGCACAGAAGGGGACACAATCAGAGGGGGAGGGAACCAGCAAATAGATGGGAAAGGGGGAGGAGAACAGCACAAATGGGGGATGGAAATTAGCTAGTAAAGATAAACCCGGAGGGACGGGGGCAACCCCGCAATACAGGAAGGGGAAAGGGAGGGGACAGTTAGGAGTTAGACGAAAATGGATTAGCAAGGGTGAATTTAGGTTAATTTTTAGAAGAGAAAGGGAATAAAAAGAACTTACGCTTTAGGTGTAGTGCTATGGGAGGGGCCCCCAACTCTCGGAACCGACCGCTCAGTAACTTGAAAAACTCCCAACTGATGAAAAGATGACGTAAGCGTTAAAGGAGAATTTTGTTATGCGTTGGGAACGGGAGGGTCTATCTTTTCTAAGCCAAAATAAGTGCAATGTTAAGTTTACGCTCAGAAATTAAAGGTTTTCGTTGATTTTCGAAATAAGAGCATAAAGTTAGCACTGCAAATTATTAAAGGGGGGATTTTTCACACAAAATAATACATAATTATCGGGCTTCCCAACAATTATAATACAATATTTATGGGGGATTTTGGGGATTTTTAGGGAGTTTTAGGGAAAACTACGAAAGTTAAGAATTGGAAAGGAAAGGGGGTGATAACGGGGGCTTAAAAGGAGGCTTTTGGTTTGATTAATTAAAGCAATAAAAAGATGCAAAATCACAAAACTACACGTAATTATTTAAGACAACAAATTAGTACTGAGCAAAAATAAATGGCCGCAATTAGATAATAAATTTTGGTGAAATAAGAATAAAGGTTTTAAAATTTCATAGAATAAGATGGTAAGTTTAAAAGAAATCCAAGATAAGATATTAAGTTTTAAAATAAAATCCAATGAATTTAAAATATTAAAAGAGGTCATTTTGGAATGTAAAATGGAATGAATTTTTAAAATATTAAGGCCCCGTACTGGACATAGTACGCTATGTATGACAAGAATAAAAATTGACTATGAAAATACAAAAGAACAAGTAACAAAATTTTATATAAAGTTCCATGAATCCACCAAGGTTATTCTTCCTGAGGAATTTAATTCTGAGCTGGAGAGGGCGGAACCAGGGGATGCCCATCATAGTCCAACTTGGGGGACAGGGATCATAACAGTGTCCAATTAGCCCTGGCAAAATAGGAATTGGCGCAGAATATATCCAGTAATAACATAACAGGACCATAATCATAATAATCCAGGAAATTGGGGCCAAAATCCAGGGGCGGGAATACGTTTAGGGAGCGCCATATGGGACCATAGGGGACCATGTAATATCCATAGGGAACGCTGTCGATGGGCAGGGCCAGGGGAGGGGACGGATCATGGATAGCCAATAATGTCCAACGGTGAAGTTCGCCAGAATTGGGGATAAAATGTTAGTAGAAAAAATGGGACGGGCGGGCAGGGCGGGCAGGAGGACATAAGGCAGGGAAGGGATCGGCCTACCAACCGCGGAGGACCGGGGAACGTGGATCAATCGGGACGGGTTCACTCGTCAAGTGAGGGGAGGCAGGGTTATAGTGGGTTACGGCTGCTACCGGGCAGTACACGTCTTGGGACCTCGGATTGGGATGAGTACCGGCCATAAAGACGTTATGCCGGTTAATGCTCGTAACCAGGGGAGCCGCTCGGAGGCTGGCGGGAGGATTACGATTGTCGAAGAAGGGCGAGTAGGACTGGCCACGGCGACGACGTTCCGCCATGGCTCGGATGCGCTGGCGCAGGATGTCCTGGAAGCCGGAAAATTGGGCTTGGGTAAGGGATTCACGGGTCTTGGGGTCTAGGAAGAAATCGTCTAGACCACTCTGGAGGAACCACAGGAGGACTTCCAGCCAGATTCGTCCGGCGACGTTATTACCGGTCCACGCGGCAGGGTTGTAGAGGTCCGGGTAGACATCCGGGTCCATCTCCCCGATGGACGCGGCAGGTTGGCCGTTGATGAGGGGGGCCAGAACTCCAGTACAAGAGAGAGGGTTATCCGAGGACTCGGCAAATAAGTGGGTAAGATAGGTAACGAGGCATTCCTGGACGGAAGTGTTCTCGTAAAGGAGTTCGAAGGCTATGTGGATCATAGCCCGGATATTGAGGCCACCTGCCCAGTTGGCCTTCAGGGACTCTGGGGACGAGTTCAACATCTGGGACACCTGGGCACGGTTAGCACCCGAGGTAGCACTCGCTCCAGATCTGGTGCTACCTGAGGTGTCACGGCGTTCAAGGAGCCTTGACGGATACGTAGTTGGACAGGGGGGGTGGGGTTTGCTGTCGACGGTGACGGTTGGACGGGCCCGCAGGGTGGCGGCGACCATGCCGTGCAACGGTCACTCGACTCCAGTCAATATCGACCCATGGGAGTTGAGGATAATGCCACGTGGACCACTGACAAATATACTGAACAAGGAGAATGAAAACGGCTTCGCGAAGGACATGGAAAGTTTGAAGGGGTGGGGCAAGGTCCAAATCGAGGGACCCAAGGGGGGGACGGGCCAGGGGCCGGTCATTCGACAGGACCGACGAACATGATCTCCTCATAAATGGCGGTTTGCTCCTAACGCTGACGTCGGGATGGGCGAGCGTCTAGAGCGGTAAATTGCAGGGCTGGGTAGAGGGGGCCGGCACCCAGACGACGATGCTGGACGACGTCTTGGGAACCTCGGGGGCCGTAGGCGACTTCGATGGATGCCAGTTGGAGAGCCATTTGAAGGTCACGGATATTGACTTGCCGGGCTGCCCGGTGAGCCAAGGAGCATGGGTATAGACATCGTGTGCGGCGCACACGATATCCTGGACATGGGGGAGGGGGTCCATACCATGGGGACAACAAGTCGGTTCCTTGGGGCTGGGAAAATGGTACTCCGACGTTAGGTGGGATAGATGGGACGGAGGTCCACGCAAAAAGCCTGCTCGATCGGTAGCCTGGCTGGGCCAGGTAGGCATTTCGCGGACCACTTGGGGGTTGTGGGGAGCTGCAACGCGTCTCAAACGGGCTACCCACTCGAGAAACTCTTGCAGCTCGACCATATTCATCTCAAGGTGGGGCAAGCCAAGACACCCAGATAGCCGCCGGACATCCCCTGGGGCTCCATGGGTAATTAGGCAGGTAATCAGGCATCAGGCGGGGTAGAGGAGTTCTGGGGTCCTTCGTCAGAATACTCCTCAGCAAACAACATATCTATGGACTTAGCTTTCCGCAATTTAACTAGGGGGGGGATAGGTTTTCCGATATGAATGGGGAATGTCAGGTGCTGCTGCCAGCACAGGGAAAACAAACCCGGCTGGGCCAGGTTATTGAGGCACTTGGGGGGAGGCCTGGGCCTCGCGATATATTCGGGAAGTATTTGACTGGCAGGAAGCTGTGGAGGCATGACTGTAGCTAGGGGAGTGCGCCGACACCGGCGTCGGGAATTGGCACACTTGGGGGCGAAGGGCGAAGAGGTTGGCCAAGCCGGGGGAGGCAGTCGAGACCGGGGGTGTCTACACTGCCTGCGCGGCCTGCGTTGCCTGGGCCTGGGATACTGCACCTTGTATCCCATTGTCTGGGTTGGCAGCGGGGGAGGGGGTATCAGCCGGCGGAGTACCAGCTGGGCGAGACGGCGGTCTGCCGCCATCTGACAGGACTGAACCGGGGCTAGGGACTGGGGGGTGATCTGCATACCTGACAATAGGGTACACCAATAAAAATTCCGTTAAAGGGGGCCTGGATGGGGTCCCTGAGGACAGGCCCGCGGGAAATAGTTGGGGGCCGGTTTCAGAAGAGGGCTGGGTGTTTGGGGGGATTTGAGAGCCGGGCTGCCCAGTTTCTCTTGTGGGGGAATTCTGGCTCATCGGTTAGCACCGGATTCCAAAAGGCTTGGTCGAGTTCGGGAAACTGGTCAAGGCTGTTGACGTCTAAGGGCTGAGGAGGATCAGGTCGTCGTATTCGGGGCCAAACAAATCCTTCGCGGAAATTGGTCGAGTTTCTCCGGCTCATACAAAAGCCAGAGACCAGCCCCGAATTGAGCAAGAATCAGCCTCAGTACCAACTAAGGCACTGAAGTTGCACGGAAGCACCAGCTCTGAAACATACAAAGAGCAGTGCACACACAGACAGAAAAAATGAAAAATCGCGGGGGGTGTGGGTGTGCTCCCAAGGGGGGAAATCGTGGAACAGGGAGTGTGCTGGAGTGCGGAATGTACCGGACAAGTTTTACAATAATAACAATAGGGTTACTTTTTATGGGTGAACTACAGAAGGGGTAACGAAAAACCCAGGGCAAGGGGAAGGACAGGACAGAATTTTGGTATAAGGACAAGAGGGATGAAGTTTGGAATTTCAACCCGGACGCGTTGAAATCCACCAAACAGGGTATGTAGGGTGGGCCGTGCTCCGATCCGAGCAGATTGGCCTCATTTCGACCATCGGTCGAAATAACTAAAATCATAAAAATAACTGGACATGGTATACAGTTGCATACGTAGGATCGGCTGGACCTTACGGTACGGTCCTGGGTGACGAGGTACTACTTACCTGCAGTCTTGCCTGTACGTATGCAAGACACAAAACTAAACGCTCTGACCGGGAAGAAAAAGTAGAGGAGGGGAAGAAACATACTGTTAATTAACACATACACCAGTCAGACCAAACACATATACCTAGGAATCAAAAAGACATACGTATGTAGGACCCTAAAGGGGAAATTTTGGTGTTTATTAGTTTTCGTCCGTAAAACTAATAAGAGATTGTATAAAGTGTGGGGGAAAAGAGAAATAAGAAAAACCCCAAGTTATTTTATAGAAAGAGGAAAACAGTACTTAAGAAAAATAGAAATCGTATAAGTATACAAAAAGCATAGTTATACTAAGAAAAACCCCAACTTAAAATAGAAAGAGAAATACTCCAAAAGTTTAGAAAATAGAATGAAAGTCAAAATTAGGGTCCTACGTTTTTGACCCTAGTAACATTCATACCAAAAATACACGTAATCATACATTTATACCACAAACAAAGACATATACAAACATGCAGTCGACATAAACTACTTACGTATTTATTATTGGTGCACC
This sequence comes from Trissonchulus latispiculum, assembly GCA_030248195.1. Taxonomy (NCBI): domain Eukaryota; kingdom Metazoa; phylum Nematoda; class Enoplea; order Enoplida; family Ironidae; genus Trissonchulus; species Trissonchulus latispiculum. Next base: position 31,053 of record JASAND010003731.1, read on the forward strand.
AAATTAATTAAGGAGAGTGGTGTAGGCCTACGTTACTAACATTCAGAGAGGGGAGAGGGGGACTAGAAATTAAGGGGGAAGGGTTGGTGAGTATACCATGTCGGGCAAGGTGAAGGGTCCACCACTCTAGACCCTTTTTGAGTTACCACGTAGCGTAACCCTAATAAAAAGCATGGGGAGTAGGGTCCTGACCAGCAGAGCCCCAGAGTTATCCGACAACAAACAACTTACAAAAACTTACAAAAATACGTCATTACGGGTTTTTCGCTTAGCGGTTTCAAGGCACGGGATACGTATATAGATCATGGGGATAACGTACTAATAGGTTTGGGCAAGGGTGTGGTTTCGAGGGTAGCAACAACAAAATCCCAAGTGTTGCTGGTATTGGCCTGCCATGTGCTCAGGCAACTAGGCGGACTGCAAGTGCCTGAGATTATCGGGGTTTGGATAAGGTTACCGGACATGACACTGTTCGTTACGGTAATACTAAATTTATCGGCCAGTGCCCGTAACTCGTCTGGGGTAAGGAGTGATGTCTGCCACATAGGGGTGGAAAGTGAATGGGACTTGGGGACTACGGACCAGTCATATTTTTCCATAAGGTCATAACCAATAATAAAATCTTGGTACAGACCTTGGGCAACGTGGAAGGGAAAAGAATATTTGTGCCCGTTGCACAAAAAAGGTATCTCACATTTCCCCAATATGTCAAGGGACGTATCCTTTGCGGCTGTTTAGAATTTAGAAGCCGCAGGGGTATGCAGGGCAAGGGAGAGGGTACCGGAGGCATTTACACGATCAAAAAATGCCTTGGATATGTAGCAGACATTCGCGCCGGATTCCAAAAGGGCTAAGGCCTTCACACCAAAAATACTTACTAGTAGGTGGGGGCTTTTTCGGAGGGACAGACAAGTACGCTAGGACACGTAAAAAGGAGTAGTGTCAGTCAGGATTGCTTGAACAAGGTCACTGACGGGACCTGTCTGTCCATAGTCAGGAGTATCTTGGGCCTCAGCGTCCTCGGCTTCGAAGGATTGAGTTGGGTCATTCAGATTGATGAGAGGAATGGGTTTGGACTGGGTCTCAGGGTCCTCAACCTCCAAAACCTGAGTTGAGGTATTTCGGGCAGGGAGGGTTACAAGAGCAGCCACTGGGGTTGGCAGCTGAGGCACATTGGTAGCAGCAGGGATGGGGCTTTCTGTTTGATGGGCTAGCTCTTCCGGGAGAATAGGGGGGTTGGGCTGGGTTTCAGGGTCCTCAAACCCTAAACTCTGAGGTGAGGCATTTCTGGTTGGGAGGGTAGAAGGAGTAGCCACTGGGGTTGGCGGCTGAGGTTCCTTGATAGTAGCAGGGCTAGGCTCCCGGTTGGCAAGGTTAGCTTTCCCATAGATTGGAATCGCTGACGAGGGTGGGGTCGAGAAGGTCGTTTGGATTTGGGAATTTTGGGCGTCAACAGTGGATCAATTAAAGAGGGGATAGATTCCACTTGGATCTTTTTGGACGCTACGGGCTTCCCGTAACATCCGCGAGAGGGATTCCACTGCTGACGATTAAACCTTTCGAAACCTCGCAACACCAAGTTTTTCCCTACTGGCTGAGGGCTGGACTCAGGATTGGTGGGTAAGCAAGTCTGTGGCCTCCACTGACAAGTTCGTGTGCGTTTGGGCTCCAAAAATGAAAGGCGACATCGTACAGGGTAAGGGGGTTCGACCTCGTGGTCAAACAGGCTGGGGGGTTTCGTAGATTGGGAAGAGGGTGGGGATGGGGTATACTCCGTTGAACAAGAGGACGCTGAGACCGTCTTGGATTGATGTGACTCTGGGTGATGGCCATTTGGTGAAAAATAGGGTAAGGATTCGGGCTCCTCTGAGCTCCGATTGACCATCCGAGGGTTATCAGTCACTTCATACACGGGGGCCATATTAACTGGGTAGGGGTCAAACCGGGGCCGCACGTCGGGGCTTACTGACGGCGCCCCAGGTTGGCGTTTCCCTGGTTCTGGGAAAGGCCATCGGAAGTGGGTTGATGACTAACTTGAGGACTGGGTTGGAGTTGGAGGTCACTCAGGTCACCTCCTTGTTGGCTCGTGGGGTCTGCGCTTGAGGTTGGGGGCTGGCCGTCACCTTCGGGCTCGCCAACATACGTAGGAATCCGGGGTGGTAGGGCCCCAGGTTGTCCACTGCGCGTATACGGATGGGGCAGTGTTGCCACCCGTGCCCCTCTTGGGTGCACCAGAAGCACAACCTGGGCCCATGAGTTCTGGAGTTGTGGTTGCGGGGGTAGGAATTGGAAATAATTCGAATTCCATATGGGCGGGATTTGATCTGATCATGGGGTCCTTGGAATGGTTTCGCTCCTCTAGAGGCCGTAGTGGATTTGGCATGGCGGTTCGAGGACGGGCAGGTTTGCGCTACCAGGGTTTCCCTAGTAGGCAAATGGAGTTTAGGGTATCCGGGGGTATGGGGGGAATATTCATAAAAATGCTCCAATGGGGTTTGATGGGGAGGAAGAGCCCATCCAGGACACGCCGGGACTTTAGGACAACAACCCAGAGGGGATTTTGGTTTGGACTGGAATTTTCCCGACGGCGGTTCGGGACGGGGAGGGGGTGCAGCATTCGCCGAATTTTCCGCAGTGGAGGGGTAGGGATCATTCGAAATTAGGGGAGGGGCCTTATCGTCATAACTCTGGCGATTCGGCACGTCACCCGACTTGTCCCACGGCAAGCCGGATGATGGAGAGATTATAGCCCAATGTTGGCTAGACCGGCAATTTGGGCAATTTTGAGCTCCCTCAGAGGTAGCTAGAGGTCGGAGGACAGGGGGCATGAATTTTCTGGACCGTGGCGGGACAGGCCCCGAACCACTCAAGCGGTCCACAATGGGTTTTTTTGTGGGAAAGCCGGTGCCAGACAATTGGGCCAATTGGTCCTGGTATTTTTCCCACTGGGCTCGGGTACGGGATTTATCTTCCTCGCTCGGGTCAGAGCCGTCCAAACGAACCGTTGAATCATGATGGGAGGGGCTACCCCTAGCTCCATCTTGGGAAAATTCCAGAGGAGGGCGCGGGTCCCCCTCGGCACTTACATCAGAACCGAGGTGGATAGGGGCAGAAGATCCGGGCTCCCCAGAACTTCTGTTAGTGGCTCCGCGGTCGGGGGGAGGAGGGTTGGGTGATCGGGGTACTCTGGGTTTGCTGTCAAAAGGATCATCATCGGGGGTTTGATTATCCATTATAAATGCAACAAGAAAAAACACAACTCACCAATTTAGTTATATACGTATATCCTATTTTTGGGCAGGACCGGGGGGCGATGGGGATTTTCAGGACAGGATATACGTATATAACTCAAAATCGGGGGATTTCTGGCCAGGGACACGAAACTCCGGTCACACGTACGTATTTCGGGAGTTGGGTCGAATCTTCAAATCGACCTGGATTCGCAGGAATTCCGTCCAAAAAAATGAGTCGCAATCCACCAGTTGGGACTTCAGTCGTCCAACAATACAGAGTTACGTTCCTGGGCTGGCCCCGGAATCCAACGGAAAAAATTTTTCAAAATTTTAATTTCCCTCCCAAAAAATTTTATGGGTGGGGAGGGGGGTGACTGGGGTAGGTTTAGGGAGGGCAAGGAGTTGCTGGTTATAATAGGGATGGGTTATCACTTGGGCTGGCCCTAGTGATATTAAAGGGAAAAGTTGGGCTACCCAACTATAATAATACAATTAAAAGGGTAGGGGGGAAAATAACACAGGAACTGAGAAATCACAGAAATAGGGTGTGATAAAAGATAAACACACCACTAGGCAGCAGGAAAGAAAATGGGACTAATAAAATTGACTGGGGGCTGAAAGGAAGTCAGGCGTCTGACTGGGACTCCAAGCGATGCGTGGGCGGAACTTCAAAGGGCCCAAGCAGAGTCAGGCGCCTGATAAGGATTCAAGCGATGCGGGGGCGGGCAAAAAGTTAATGCAAAGGTTTGCAATTGGAATTGACGTCAATTGCAAACCTCCAAGGGGTCAAACAACAAATACAGATGTATAACCACGGAGGAAAGGTAAGACAGGGCCAGCCCAGTCAAACAAAAATGGGGGGGAAAGACAAACTTTACGATAAGAATTGTAAGGGGGGAACTTCTTGGGGTGGGGGGCTCTAATAAAAAAATTTTTTTCAGACTAGGGGGGGGGGTATCCGAAAATTAAGAAAAATAATTTAGGGGGGGAAACAGAAAAAATTATTTAGGGGAAAGAAAAGGAGAGCCTAGGCCGGGCAGCCTAATGTAAAATATTGGAGGAGCTAGGAAATTTAACCACTGAGCTCACACCCCAAATTTTACAAGTGAGACTGTGCGCAATGAACGCTGACCGGCGACTGTGGGTGGAGATCTTTAGTCCAGGCGGCTCTTTCCACCGACTTGCCTCGCCAAGGGGTACAGACAATTTTGGGGGACGCCAACGGGGCGCCAGACAAAAAGGGAGGGCACGCACGTAAAGTTTAAGCTCAGATCTAAACCAGCTCCGGGCTATTCCCAGAGCTCTACCTAGCTAGCAAACGAGATCAGAACTAGTTACACAAAATTAATACAAATTAAGTTAATAAAACGGAGAGACAACCGGGCGATTTAATGGGACACAAACAGACCAGATTAAACAGGAAAATCCCGTCCGGGCTACCCAGAGGGAGACAAAGAGGTATAGCGGGCTACCCGCAAAACAGGCACAGCAAAGGGCACAAGGAATACAGATAAAAGGGGAGGGAACCAGCAACAATAAGGGACAAGGGGGTGAAACAAATAAAATCGGGGAGGGAAATTAGCTAACAAAAATAGACCCGGAGGGCGGGGGCAACCCTGCAAGATAGGAAAAGGAGTGGGAAGGGAGAGTTAAGAGTTAATAGAAAACGAAGTGAAAGGGGTTAGGGGTAAAGAAGGGGGTTAACAAAAGGTAAATTAGGTTAATTTTTTAATAAAGGAAAAATGCACGAACTTACTTTTAGGTGTAGGAATTGCGAGAAACGGGGGCCCCAACTTGAAAACCCGACCATGCGCGAACTTGAAAGACTCCCAACTCATGGAAAGATGACGTCAGCGTTAAAGGAGAATTTTGTTATGCGTTGGGAACGGGAGGGTCTATCTTTGCTAAGCCAAATAGATGCAATGTTAAGTTTACGCTCAGAAATTAAAGGTTTCTGTTGATTTTCGAAATAAGAGCATAAAGTTAGCACTGCAAATTATTAAAGGGGAGATTTTACACACAAAACAATACATAATTATCGGGCTTCCCAACAATTATAATAACATAATATTTAAGGGGGATTTGGGGGAGTTTTAGGGAAAACTACGAAAGTTAAGAATTGCAAAGGGACTTGGAAAGGGGGTGATAGCGGGGACGCTATCACACACATTACACAAGTCCACCAAGTCAAAAATCCATACTACTGTGGGAATCTGCGCAGCGGCGTATCAGAATGCTGTTAAATTATTTGCTTCGACTTAGAATTTTAATGGACTGTAGCAAAGTTGGTTCTTCTTTTTGGTATTACCTGCTATTTTGGTTCTAAACCCAAGAAGGACTGAAAATATTCCAAGGTCTTTTTCAGATTACCTTGTCTCAGTGGTCACAGGTCACAAAACTTGACCGATTGAGTTGAAATTTGGTTTGGATATGTTTTCCAACATGCTGATTTCAGAAATACAAAAAAATTAAACTTATATTTTTATTTTTAAAGGATTTAATTTTTCTACAAATTTACGCTGACCCTTTTGCCTTCTTGGACCAACCTCCTAAAGTTAATTGGCTGTACAGCCGGAACAAACTAATTAAATGCATATAAATTACGTAATCATTATATTAGAAAGGTCAAAACTGAGTTCAGTCAGCCAGTACATCTGATTAAGCAATTAGATTTAACCACTCTGAGTTCTTCCTGATGGTATTGACCTTAACTGGTCAATAAGTAAGTATCCTGCAATGGCTGCAATGATTGCTTTTGAACTTCGACGACTGTGCAATTCATACAACGGCGGCGTGGCATAATTTACGAATTCAGAGACTGTGATGATGGCTATGAAATGAAATATAGAAATATGATATGAAATGAACTATCATAGTATCTTCCACCTGGCAGAGAAGTTTGGAGATGTGGAAGTCATCAATGCCGAGATGCCGACGAAGGAGAAAAAGGACCGCCCACTGGAACTTGTTCACGGACAGTCGGTTGTCTCTGTACTGTGAGTCTCAGCTGCGAGCTTCACTTATTTCTGGACATTCGAAGAAACAAGTGTAAAGAGCACGAAGCGCAACCTGGGAAAGATATCGCATACTTCGGCTGTTGATAGGGGCAACTGTCTCAGGAAGTTTGCGCATGGAAGCTGCACCAAGTAGTGTTGTTGACCGGCTGAAATTTTCGTCGGCCGGCCGTTACCGGCCGGCCGACCTTCCGAAGACGGCCGGCCGGCCGGCCGAAACCGGCTGGCCGGTCGACGGCCCGGCCGGCCAGAAACGGCCGGCCGATCGGCCGTTCGACGGCCCAATTGGCCAAAAACGGCCGGCTGACGAATCAAAGGCTAAAAATGGCCGGAATTCTGACCCATGAGTGCCAGAATAAGAAATCAAGATATGAAAATGTATCAGCACAACTTAAAATCGATTTCCTGAGAAAATTTTGATAAACCGCTGAAATATAAGCGCGGCCGGCCGGCCGTCTACCGGCCGTTCAAAGGACGGCTTGCCGGCCTGAAACGGCCGACCAGCCGGCCGGCTAGCCGGCCGTCCGGCCGAGTGCATCTCTTGGCCAGCCGGTCAACGGCCGGCCGGCCGGCGGCCGGCCGCCGGCTGGCCGTTTTCCACCCGGCCGGTCAACAACACTAGCACCAAGTCCCAAAGAATCGGCGGGCCAGAACTAACGGTCGAAATGGAGAAGCCTTATTCCCCATGGAAGAATCGTGCCGAAAGGGTTTACCCACAGCACAGTGTTTGGCGGCTATTGCCAAAAGACAAAGGAAAGCATTCTGTATGCTGTTGAAGATCGCAGCGCAGCCGCATTGATGCCAAAAATTCAACCAGTCCATTGTTCCACCATCATGTCCGATTAGTGGGCTGCTTACAATGGCATCGGCAATATTGGGAAATGTTAGCATCTTGCTATCAACCACACTTACAACTTCTTGGACCCTACAACTCTGGAACTCAGCGCGCTATATTTGATTCATCCTTAGACAGCGCTTGAGTCTGAGTGGTTAAGATTCCTGCGAAGCCAACCTGCAAAACATTGCAGAATATTGGCTTCCTAGCTGAGCCACATTTCAACATCATTCAACTTTCATGTTTACCACCTATCTCTTTCAGGGCAACCATTTCAAATTTGTACCGGTCTCGCTACCTTGTGGGTTCACTCTAGGACTCACTCTAAGAGTTTGAAATCAAATTTCAACACAGTCGGTAAAGTTTTGTGAACTGTGACCACGGGGTGGGATAATCTAGAAAAGACCATAGTGTTTATAATCTGGGAAATTTTAGTCAACAAAAATGGCATCACCCCTAATTGCTTGCCACTCTAGCCTATACCCTGAAAAATATCTCGTCAAAAAATCTATCATGCATTTTTTGAAAGTTGTCGGCCAATCGTAAATTGAAAATATTCAAAACCTTCGTAAGCTATGCTTTCGTAAACAGGAAATAATAATAACTCAATCCAAATAACATTGTTTTACCACTCTGCGCTGCTTATGCGTGGGTATTTCAGAGATAACATATATAATTGTGGGCGGCTCTTGGCATGTTTTGATTGGTATTACATAAGTATGATAAGCAATTAAATAATTAAGTATGACAATAATTAAACATTATTAAATAAGTCCAAATTAGATAATCAAGAATATTTTAATTGATTAAGAACAAAAGTCGATGACTTTCAGGTTTAGCTGGACAGTCCAAACCGATAATCAAATTGCAAAACTTATGACTGTACTGTAAACATTGGCAATAATTGTTCAGTTACTTTTATTCTTTTTTCTACTTCCAAGTTACTGACAAATATCAAATAGTTTTTGAGTTCCTTCTTTGAGGAAACTGTTGAGAGGTGACAGGTTGATGTGAGGTGGATTTGCATCTATATTTGTTCATCAGAACGTCTCCTCAATCCAAAATCCCATGAATATTTAATTGAAGCTGCGTGAGAATAGTAGTCCCAAGGTTCCCCTCTCATGAATAGAAAAAAGATTAAAACATTTCATTGCGGTTCTGAACTCCTAATGAGACCTGTCTACCTGGTTGGCTGATTTGGGCTTCACATTCTGACATACCCCTTTCCACCAGCCCTAGGCGTTTTTAACTGCATATTGTTCATAAAATACCAATTCTGAAACAAGCTTTCAACGGCCTAAGACACTTTCTTTTCACGTCATTTTTTAACGTACTCCGGTTTGAGATTGATCATATGGGAAGAAGGCAGGTATATGTAACCGTGCGTCTGGTAAACGTCAGTCTCAAAGAAAAGCATATTTTTATCACAGAAGCGATAACGTATATTTAAAAAATAAGGATTTAGATGTGTTTGTCTCAATTGACAAACTTGCTGAATTAAGGTTGTGACAAATTTTTGGCAAGTTGTTGCGATTTTGAGAGTGCATTTTGATAAATTGAGCCTACCTGGTACTAAATTTTTCGGGTCGGAAATAAATCTTATACTGGACACATCTTAGTTTCGTTTGTTCTTTCATTTGTCTTACCCATTATAGTTTAAAACGGTCGAGGTTTGCCACCATCAGACTGTATTGCCTGACGAAGCTTCCTCTAAAATGTCACTACAGTTTGGGAACGAATGCAAACTTCTTACTTAAATTGTGCCTAGGTGGTTGGCCTAGATCGTTGGCCTAGACGCCAAAAGTTGTGGGTTAAATCCTTACGTCAGGACCGAATTTTTCGGGTCGGAGGTGCTGTTGGTGGGTGCTGTTTCGTTCGTACACATCTTGGTTTCATTCGTTCTTTTATGTGCCACGTTTTCTACATTTGAAATATTCATTCTTTTTCATGTCACATTTGGATTTGACCCATTAATCTACCAACTTTGGAAACAAACATGCTTCTTAACGTTCATAGTTCTCGCATGTCGCGGCGACTAGAAACATCTTCCTTGAATAGTTATTTATTTTCTGAAACTCAAGCTTTATTATAGTTTATCATCCTGTCATTTTCAGTAAGTGCATACAAATTGCATCAGTAATCTCTAAGGTAATCTTTTCAACTTGGATCCTTTTGCATTTCATCGCCCCAACCACACGATGGAAGAAGCGGCCTCCTTTAGATTTAAAAGAACTGGACTGTGTAAGAATTCTTAAAATAACGTGTCAATGAATTTTTTGCTTCAGATTTCAGTTTTTATACCAATCACTTATTTTTTAATAAAAGATCTCTTACGTTAACAGCATTCTATGGTTGGAGGTCGCAATTCAGTCATATATTTAAAGAAAGGCTTAATGCTGCCTATTTACCTTAGCTCTAATTGGTTTCTCAGAACCTCTGAAAAACAAAGACACAGATCTATTAAAGGGGCGGCTATCTAATCAAAAAGATTGATGAATTGTATTCCTTTTGGTAACCCTCGTTAAATTTAGCAATTGGTTCTCTGAAAATCGGTGGAAAGAAGTGATTTTATAACAAAGATTATGACAGCCGATTAGCTGTGTGGGTTGAAATCTGATGGTCGTTCTCTGCGAATCAGCTGACGAAGCTTTAGCTTGTAAACAATTTAAAAGAAATGAAATTTATTTACACAAAATTGATTCTATAACAGTCAGTAAATCCGGACATTCCGGTTGTGTATTCCGGTTCTCCGGTTGTCCGGAGAAAAAATTGTTGACATGAACCCTGAGTGTTTCATTTTTTACGTTCACCAATTAGTTTTACACAGTTTTTCTATAAAATTGTAGCATCCGATATCCTCTCGCTATGCAGGGTTAATCTTGATGTAATTGAGGAAATCTTTAGATAAAGTTCACATATTTAATATCCTGTTTCTTACAGGATTTCGTCTGCCTCGGAGGCACCGTTGAATTTTAATTACCCGAATTCTAATATCAATTCATTTGCCTGTGAGCATTCAGTGCTGTGATGATCGAGGTTGTACCTCCCCTACTTGGTACTTAGGATCTTAAGAACCCTGAAGGAGGAGGAGGAGAGGGAGAGAACGATATGAGGAAAATTTGTTTGGGAAATCCTAACCAACCTTTCTCCATAAAGATATCCACATAACGGAAGGAGATCAGAACCACTAAATGGGTTCTTGGAGGCTCAGATTTCCCTTTTTCTCTGATATCGGGCAACTTCTTAAGGAATTAAACATCTCCAGCCCAGTAGACTTTTTTGGAGCTTGAAGCATTTTTAATATTTGAGGGATAAGAGGCGGACTTTATCCATTTCTTTCCCTGGTTTAAATTAAGTCGTTGAGCTTCTTATACTTCTGATCCCGAGGCTGAACGCTTTTTAATTTGAATTTCCCCATCGTCTTAAACTAACCAATCTCATTCTAATCTGCCCTGCATTTTAGCCTGTCCTATTTCTCCCGTTGCGTCGCTTTACATACGTAGTTCGGAGATTCAAAGGACGTTCAATTTCTTGTTTGTTGCTGAGATCTGTGATTCCCCTTATTTGCCTCTCACATGGAGACTACATCCTATCTTTTCATTACCCTGGCACTCATCGGACTTATTTCCGGTAAATTCCAGTATCTGGTTTCTTTCCCTGTAATCTATAGCTATTAAATTGTAGTCGAATCACGCGTTCAGATTATAATGCAATATTACATAGTAATTTAATTGTTGTAAACTATAAGTTATTAGACATAGTAAATTTTTGTCAAAACTTTCAGAAAAGTGTCAATGAAACATGTGCAACTTCAAAATGCGTTGATTATTGCGTTACAGTCTTTTGTTTTTTGTATATCTATCTTAATGTTCTGTATTGTTCCGTTTTTTATTTAGGCGAAAAGCAACAAGAATCAGGACCAGCACACAGGTAAAGAACTAATAAGTTTGTCACGGTGCAGTTTTTCCCCAAGTGTAAAATTTCTCCTCGAAAAAAACTACACCGGTGTGACTTTTCCAGGGGGAAATTTTGCACCAATGCAAGAAATAATGCAGATTTCAGTTTATAAATTGAGTGTGGCTCAACCGAAGCAACTAATTATACTTTGAAGATGGAATATGATTAGCC
>JASAND010003732.1:0-11687 GCA_030248195.1 Trissonchulus latispiculum
CACACGTTTTTAATTGCAACTTATCACAAAAAGGTTTTACTTCAACTTTTGCTTAAACGTGTAATCCTGATTTAACTTAAGCCTTTAATCTCGAAGTTCAGAAGTACAGCGATACCGGGGCCAAAGTCAGGTTTCTGCTGGAACTAGCTTAGCATATAATGAACGACATAAAGTCTATGCATGCCAGACTGTATTGCTTCACTGACAAAGCATCACTAATGGACGTTGATACAAATCTAATTTGCATATTCCATTAGGCATCTGCAAAAGACAATTTTTTTCCAACCGTAGGGGGCACTGGAATTATTCGTCTTCACGAAATGGAAAGAATTAATAGATATTAAAATTTTAGTAAATCAGTTAATAAAAATTTTCTCGAACCTCTACAGCACGAGGTGGTATGTAGCAAATTAACTTTTTACACAAAAAGCATAATGGGCCAACTTAGGTCAGGTCACCCCCCGTTCAAAAATCAGCCACATACGAGGTCAGTGATGAGCATATGCAATAATTTAATCCTGGCGAAAAATCAGTTCAAAACGAGCCACAAACAATCATAAATATCTCGCCTCTAGGCGAGATAACAAGAGGACCCCTAAAAGGGGTGTGGTTCTGCATCTGAGCCTTAACAAAGCAAACTATGTACTTTGTAGATCACAATCTGTAACACAGCAACTTGAAATGAAACTAGTGCTTCGGTCGACACTCAGTCAAGTGTTGGTCAAATGTTATCTCTTTAGACCGGTTCATGCTCTAGTGCTTTGCTTTGCTTTGCTCCTTCTGCTTTTGGTCCTTGTCCTCCGTCCTTTAGTGCTTTTTCCTTTAGAGACTGGTGCTTTCTGCTAGTCAGAGTGCTTTGTGCTTTTGTCATTTAGCACAAAGCACTAGACAGTTCATGCTCGTGCTAAAGCTCTAAAGACGATACGCAATATGCATTTACTATCACGTGTCAGGTCAATTTATTCACTTGTGTATATATGTAAAATAACTATTTATTCAGCAGAAAAGCTAAATCATTCTAATTATGCGTAATAACAAAATAATTAATATACAATTTAATAAATACCTTGATAACAAATCTAGTTTTCCCAACTAGTACAGTATTTATGCTTGTAACACAGTTAAAGCAGCTAAATTAGCTAACGTAGTCACCTTATTCAGCAAATGGGTAAATTCCTCTTTATTTTATTGCACTAAGGAAAAGTTGAATATTGTTGAACATCTCAAAGCACCTCCAAAAGCACAAAAGCACGCAGCACAAAGCACAAAGTGCTGCTGATGACCATGAACTGGAAAAGCACCAAATACAAAGCACTGTGCTTGAGACGATTCTTAAGGATGAGCATGAACCGGAAAAGGACAAAGCACAAAGCACAAAGCACTGCGAGCATGAAGCATGAACCAGGCTTTTGTATACATTCCAGCTTGCAAGATAAAATCAACTTTTCCAAATTAATTGATGCTTTTTAATTTTCTAAAAATGAACTAGTCTTAGATTGCCTGCCAATGTAAACTCAACAGGTAATTTATTTCCTATTCAAGTAGTTGCCAATATCAGCCACTGGCAGGCAATCCAGCCTGGTCCTCGTCAGCCAAGCAGTGGAAATAAGCGACGAATAAGTAAGTTCTAATCTACGTCCAAAACCTGCCGTCCACGTGAATGAGTATTTAAACCTACTACTACTTCCTGTCAGAACTGTTGTTATTTGTAGTACACGAGTGATCATAAATAGCATGGCCATGTGCGTTTCGATAACTTTCTGTACAACTTAAGATAAGATTTCAAATTTTCCTCGATCCGTTTCTTCCACATACCTGATTCTTTCTATAGGTTTAGTTCAGAATTCAGAGCGCAGTATTCAGTAAGCAAGTATAGGAGTCATCAATCGCTGGTCCATTTTAAGCAATCATCATCATAACTTAGCTAAGTTCGTTTTTAATTTGTTTTAATGTTAGATGTAAGGCTACCTCTGAGACAAGTTCTGTGATGCAACCAGTCGCCTTGCCGCCTACCTGTGAACTGTTCTCAATATTCGCAAATCTCATTTGCATAAACCAGGCATCGCTAAAAGATGTTTCCGTATTTGAACTTTGAAAGGGGGGAGCAAAGAAAAATGAAAATATGTCAGAACAAGATTTGTCTTAAGGGGGGAATGTGAAATAAGGACAAGAAACAAGAAAAAACTGGGTAAACAAATAAACTTCTTTTCAAATAGAAATAACAATTAAAATAAAATTTTATAAAATTAATAAAATCCTAATGCGCTGCACTTTGCTATTACTAGTAGGCCAGGCCCCCTTCGGTTAAAAAAATCAGCTCGGCAACATACGAGACCAATGCTGAACATAGGCGATGTTTGCATTGAGAAGCCATGCAATGTGTTAATCCTATCAATTTTCCGTGTAAATAGTTCTGCCTCCAGGCAGAACAATAAATAGTTCTGCCTCCAGGCAGAACAAAAAGTGTTGACCAACTGGGGACAACTCTAATCATAGAGATTAGAGGACTAACTGTGGAGTGGAGTTGACTGACTGGGGAAATGACAAACTGCGGATACACCAGTGGTACATCGAAGCAGCTAAAATTCTAGCAAGACTAATCTTGGCAAGAATCCTTGACATTGACCTTCTTTTAGGCCGAGATATTATTAATCCTTTATATAAGCCAGCACGCCCTTTTGTCACACGGATTTCCTCTTACCAGGTGGATGTCTGTTTGCATGTTCTTTCTTGTTTTCGATTAGACCAGGAATACCATCTCCTTGAATGTTTGGACAGGATAGAAAACGAGCACTGGAAAACTTTCGCCCACTGGCTGTCTCCGCTCCGTACCTAACTTGGAAGATACCAATACTTCTCTTTATATTGCAAAGTGAACTCTTTTTCACATGAACTGTCGACCTCACCATTTAAAGAGCCCACATAAGGCCCAATAATGCAGTCCTTTCCCACAGGTCATAACAGAACAATTAACTCAAATTAGCAAACTTTTTCAAACACTTTTAAATGAAGTCAGAGAAGGTAGAAGAGTAGGTTACTTGTAGACCGATATATATTGTAGGCTACTTACAAAATTCACAAAATTTGCAAAATTGTACCCCCTAAAATTTGTCCCTTCCTTTGGATAGAAACTCATAAGAAATTAAGTAAGTCTGGCCACTTGGCTGGACGTTGTGACTGGTATTGATTTTCCTGTCCAACCAAGCTTTATGGAAAGCTTTTGTAACTGTGATTTAGGAGTGAAATTAGCGCTTTTTATTGAAGGACACAATTAAAAGCAGATACAAAAATGTAAAACCGTCCAAGTACAAAACCATATAAAAAATAAGTGAAAATTCACCACAGAGTTAAAATATAAACATCTAGGTTGCATTGCAATTACTTGAACGCTCACTCCAATTTAATGCAACGTAAGATATGTTAAAATTGCTTGAGACATTGTAATTTCACTGATTTCATAATTTTCACCATAAATCTACTGACACAGCTTCATCCCCAGCAACAGGAATAGCTTCTCTTACTAGCCGGAATCCAAACCCGGTGAACCGCTGGATTAGTTCCGGCTGATGCCAATAACAAGCAAAGTTGGAAGTAACTTTACGTTTACTGTTGCATTGATGGATTGGCGCACACTTACAAGGCATAACAAATTACAAACAAGCAAAACTAAGAAGAACATAACTAAACGTACAAACATGTCTATCTAACAAGGCTAAGGCACTATAACAAAGCAAACGAATAAAAGATAGTTCTCAGAGCCTCAATGAATTGCTTGTAATACCAATCCCATAATACCATCATTCTGAATACAAAGTATTTCTTATACTCTGACTCGAAGTATCAATACATTGGTAAAAGGTATTGCTCAGTTTATGTAGTCATGGCATGTCGCCATCTTCGAATACTCTTGAGTAGATTTGTCCATGAGAATTGGTACTGCATGGTATGAGTTCCGTTGCTGATGGTTGCCTGAGAAAGACCTCTACTGAAGTCGCGTGGATGAGTGGATGTGTATATGGAGCCACCCGAACTGAAACCCGAACTGGTCAAGTTAAATCCAGGAAATCGAGACCATATATGCAAATTGAGATAGTTGAGCAGCCGTTGAAAAAGATTAGCACTTTCTATGCAGACAAATGGATGACCGGGATCTCTGTAGAGACCGTAGGGGCAGGCACAGTAGTAGCTTCCGATGGTATTCACACAACCATGACTACAGTGGCCGTTCTGATAACCACATTCGTTAATATCTAGAAATCATATGCTATTAATTAAAGCCAAATACATAGACAAAACATATTTACCAGTATTGTCAAATATTAGCTGTCTAATTTTGAGATAAGGAGATTTATTACTCCATTGCTTTTTTTATTCCATTTATTATTCCTATTACTTTGATTTGTATGTGACTACGTGCACTCTTGGTATAATTAATAGGTTTTGCATTCTATTATGTACTCTTGTTGCTAGGATTATCAGATTTTAAGGCTGTCTCGACCCACCGGTCGGTTCGGCTCCAGCCAGACTTGGTCTCCAGTGTAGAGGCCTTACAAATTCATAAATGCTGCTATTCAAATAAATACGTGAAAACTGACCAACACATTTTCCATTTTTATGCTGAAAGCCAGGAGGGCAAATTGTTCCATTAACGGGTATGATACAAGGACAATCAGCGTCATCTGGAAGAGGAATAATCTCTTCCTCTTCTATTTCGTGAGCGCCTTCTTTAGCTGGGCGTTTTGTTGTCTTAGACTTCCTTCGTTCTTCGTCGCTCGAAGACTCCGACGTAGAAGATGATTCACTGGAGGACCAGCATTTTGGCCTTTCAATTGGCTCTCCTTTGTAGCAGGTACAGTTGCACGGGACTACCTCTGCTTTCTCTGGAGGTATTGCAGTCGTAAACTGCAGGTATGCGTCTATAGACGATGTGGTCGCAGTAGCTGGAATGCTGGTTGACGTCCGTGGCGCTGTATCAGATGGAGTAACTTGTGCTGAAGTAACGTAAAAAACAATTTATAAACTGTACAACCCTGGATAAAGAATGAAAGAAGCTTGCACCCCGCCTAGAGTGCTTTGAATACCTAATCATGTGTTTAAGCTATACAGCCGATACAGCTAAGAGAAGATTATCGAGGGTTTAAAGAATTTCTGTCATGCCCTCAAGTCTTTTTGTACTTTAAGGGTAGTGTCTTTTGAGCTCATCAACTGCTAGACGACCTAGACTAACTCAGCGATGTCTTGGAATTTTAGTGTCAAAAGTTGTTTTGGTCAATCAACGCTTCCCTCTCCATAGGTCCAAAAGATTAATTATCTGCCAGGCTTTTGGGGGGGCTTGAACGTAAACCAGCTAGGACTGACCGTAACCTACGGCTGAGGATACACACGTCCAGTATATATTAGAGATCTTTTCAGGAAATCCCCCAGGCCCAGATTCCGCAAAACTTGACCAAATGAGCTGAAATTTGTTTTGAAATTTTTTGTTTTCGAACACGCTGAGTCAAAATATCGCAAAATTTTTCCATTTTGCGCAATCCTATTTTTTTGATTCGTAAGGGGGACAAGGTGGAACTGACAAATTTTTGTCTTCGATTTTGTTGAAAAGTTCTATATAGCGTTTTTTGAGGTCGCAAAACACGAAACGCTTTTCGCTAGCTCAGTCAGTATAAGCTTATATCTTAACCTTACAATTTTATACTTATACTGAGCTAACGAAAGGCTGAATCAAAAACAAACTTTAGATTCGTGATCTGCGATCCCGAAAACCCCCTACATACAACTTTTTAGCAAAATCAAAGACAAAAATTTTTCGGTTCCCCATGGCCCCCCTTCCCTTAGGAGTCGAAAAAACCGAATGTCGCGAAATTTAAAAATTTGCAATATTTGAACTCAGCACGGTCGAAAACATACCCATACAAAATTACAGCTCGTTTGGTCGAGTTTTGCGAAATTTGGGTCTGTAGGGTTTCCTGGAAAAATCCACGAGGCACAGGTGTTTGTATGCTTGTGGCCGTACTGTTAGCTTGCGTGCTTGTAGTACTGCTAGTCCAGTACAGTACTGCTATTACAGTAACAACAGTGCTTGCTTCTTGTGTACAACAACCTATGTTGAGTAATCGCTCTCATTTGTATGAATTTGATTTACGAAAATAAATGTAACACTCACTGTGAAAAGTATGTAGCATTACTGCAAGACAATTTCTATTTGATCAAAAAATCCCGAAAGCTTCGTCGATTTTCATTATCGGCAAAATAGAATTAAACCAAGCCAGACTTCACCTTTTCAGTAAACTTTTGTCGACGGCTGTTTTGTTAGATATTTGTTTGTCAGTATCTGTAGTACATTTTCTGATGCGTGATATTTTAGGAAGGGAACGGAGTTTTTTTCAATTTCAGAAATACGAAAATCGAAGACAAGATTACCGCCAATTTCTATATTTATGATTTCACATTTTGACATAGGTCCCAACTGATGCCTATGTCGGACTTGTATGCAAATCCAGTACAAGCTGCCAGGCACCAGGCCACCCAGCTCATAACCAACACTGGCATCAAAGATACTGGCAATGACTGCAGCACGTTGAGAACTGGGTATGCTGGCATCAGTCGTATAATAAATCAAAAACTCCTAAAATTATCCAAAATAGTATTTAACTTTGACACTTAGAGAAATGTGAATTCTCAAGCATAATTAATAATACTGTTCCTTAAAACTATTTATATAAAAACATACGTTATGTATTATTCAAAATAATATTGATATAATAAACTTAAATAGATGCCCCAGGTGATGTCTCCGTCCTGCCACATGACTTGGGGTGCCTGTACTTATCTCAGTTATCAACCGTAGGGAATTGGAGTATTACGTCAAATGTTGTCGGCATTCGTGGAGGAGGTACTGGTCCTTCTACACAGACTTCTATGATATAATGTATAATATTTATATGCAACGTCCCAAACCCGAAATCGCAAGAAACTGGTACTCTGAGGGTTAAATATAACATATCGAAATCCGACCCATCAGATCTTATCTCAAGAACAAGTTTTGTGGGATTTATATATCATAAAATCCGTTATGTGATGCCATTTCTCACAAAACGGCCTCTTCTCAGTAAACGACACTTCGAATAAACGGAAAACGAAGTATAAAAGCTTAGCCTCCTTCTCAATTTCAATGACGGATCAATTTAACAATTGGATGGATACATTCTAGAACATCTGTAATCGGTAACAAAATTAATATTAAAAACAAAAGTAAATTTTTAAATTTTCCAAAGGAGGACTACGGGGACAGATTATGTTTTTTGTTCTTGCTGAAAGTTGACCCCCTAGAAAAGTTAAAATTTTATAATCGTGGATTCCCTTTTTCTAGTTAGTGTTGTTTCAGTAATCGATTTTAGTTTCAGTTTCAATTTCAGTTTTAGTCAGGAACACAAAATAGTTTCAGTTTCAGTTGTAGCTTCAGGCGGAGTTTCAGTTTCTGTTTCAGGTCATTCGGAAAAGTGCAGTTTCTAGCATTCGGAAATTATATAAAGCATAAATTCACGGTTACATATTTAGGCTCCCATTTAAAAAAATAACAAAGCAGCGGCTTAAAACCATCGAAATTTCATGTTTTGAGGAAAGACTGAAACTAGTTTCAGTTCGAGTTTCAGGTCTTTACTCAAATTAGTTTCAGTTTCAGTTTCAGTTTAAGTCGGTGGCCTAAAATAATTTCAGTTTCAGTTTTAGATTCAGGTCTCCTCCCAAAATAGCTTCAGTTTTTAAGTTTCGGTTTCAGTGACTCAAACTGAAACTTGTTCAACCTTAAACCTAGTTTCAGTTTCAGAGCCTGAAACATCACTATTTCCAGCTGAGGCTGGGGTAAATTAAGCTGAAAAGTTCAATCAAGGCCATGGACTTCAACTTCCGAAGGTTACGGTTCACTTCGCCTTGTTCCGTCTCCACTTCCACTTCGCGTGCGCGTGCGTGTGTGCGTGTGTGCGTGTGTGCGTGTATGTATGTGTGCGCGCCTGAGAGTATAGTTTTATGTCACGAACATGAAGTCCAAGAAATGCTAAATGGAAGAATCCACGGACACTTTCACAAATTATATTCCTTAAAAGAAGTTAGGTCAAAAGGTTTATAGGCTTGCATGGATTAACTAGCGTGTAGAACAACAGAAAATTATACAATATACACCACTCCCATTATACTCCCATTGCAGGTTATGCAAACAAATTGGAAGGGAAACAAGGAAAACCAAAAGAAAAAAAGGGAAAAAAAAAAAACCTCTTACACCCCTAAAAAACACACATGCGTCGGGGGGGCCCCCGCCCCCTTAACCCAAATTAATAATTCTAAAACCCCAAAGTGATTTCAGTAATAACCGGTTTGGCTAGACCATCGCTAATTTCTTCTGGCAGAGGAGATGTCGTTGGAAATACTGACCGATACAACTCAGTGGTCTCCTCCTCTGGCACGGACACAGAGGGTGACGGCGAAAGCAGCTCGATAGGCGTCACTTCAGCAGGCACTGACACTTCAGGTGTCGCAGCTTCTGCAGAAGTCGTCTCTGGTGCGCCTGTAACTTCTACTTCTTCTGTGACTTCTGGTGAAGCTGTCGCGACAGGTTCCTTTTCGGTGATTAGAGGAAGGCCAGTTGGTGCTTCTGCAGAAACAGTGATCTCTGTGTAAGGAGGCACAGCTGAGGTCATTGGTGTTTCCTCTTCCGGAACGCTAGGTGCTGGTGAATACGTTGCCGACACTTCAGGTGGTGCTGAAACCTCTGGAGTCGCAGGCACGCTAGAAATAGCTGTCGCCGTTGTGAACTCTTCCACTAAAGCAGTTTCTGTAGACTCGGTTTCTACTGCTGTTGTTTCCGCAGGGATCGGTGTTTCCTTTTCAAGTGTGACCGGGATTGGCACAACCACAATCTTAGGAGTAACCTTCGCTGTTGCCGTTGTGACTGCCTCTTCTTCAGTGAGTTCGGTTGTCCGTTCAGGCAAAACTTCCTTTTCTGTAACACGTGGTGGCGTAGCAGAAACTTCGGGAGAAACAGTAGATTCTGATACCGTTGGAGGTACTGACGGATACGCCTCAGTAGTCTCCTTCTCTGGCAAAGAGACAGTGGGTGACGGTGAAAGCAGCTCGATAGGCGTCACTTCAGCAGGCACTGACACTTCAGGTGTCGCAGCTTCTGCAGAAGTCGTCTCTGGTGCGCCTGTAACTTCTACTTCTTCTGTGACTTCTGGTGAAGCTGTCGCGACAGGTTCCTTTTCGGTGATTAGAGGAAGGCCAGTTGGTGCTTCTGCAGAAACAGTGATCTCTGTGTAAGGAGGCCCAGCTGAGGTCATTGGTGTTTCCTCTTCCGGAACGCTAGGTGCTGGTGAATACGTTGCCGACACTTCAGGTGGTGCTGAAACCTCTGGAGTCGCAGGCACGCTAGAAATAGCTGTCGCCGTTGTGAACTCTTCCACTAAAGCAGTTTCTGTAGACTCGGTTTCTACTGCTGTTGTTTCCGCAGGGATCGGTGTTTCCTTTTCAAGTGTGACCGGGATTGGCACAACCACAATCTTAGGAGTAACCTTCGCTGTTGCCGTTGTGACTGCCTCTTCTTCAGTGAGTTCGGTTGTCCGTTCAGGCAAAACTTCCTTTTCTGTAACACGTGGTGGCGTAGCAGAAACTTCGGGAGAAACAGTAGATTCTGATACCGTTGGAGCTACTGACGGATACGCCTCAGTAGTCTCCTTCTCTGGCAAAGAGACAGTGGGTGACGGCGAAAGCAGCTCGATAGGCGTCACTTCAGCAGGCACTGACACTTCAGGTGTCGCAGCTTCTGCAGAAGTCGTCTCTGGTGCGCCTGTAACTTCTACTTCTTCTGTGACTTCTGGTGAAGCTGTCGCGACAGGTTCCTTTTCGGTGATTAGAGGAAGGCCAGTTGGTGCTTCTGCAGAAACAGTGATCTCTGTGTAAGGAGGCACAGCTGAGGTCATTGGTGTTTCCTCTTCCGGAACGCTAGGTGCTGGTGAATACGTTGCCGACACTTCAGGTGGTGCTGAAACCTCTGGAGTCGCAGGCACGCTAGAAATAGCTGTCGCCGTTGTGAACTCTTCCACTAAAGCAGTTTCTGTAGACTCGGTTTCTACTGCTGTTGTTTCCGCAGGGATCGGTGTTTCCTTTTCAAGTGTGACCGGGATTGGCACAACCACAATCTTAGGAGTAACCTTCGCTGTTGCCGTTGTGACTGCCTCTTCTTCAGTGAGTTCGGTTGTCCGTTCAGGCAAAACTTCCTTTTCTGTAACACGTGGTGGCGTAGCAGAAACTTCGGGAGAAACAGTAGATTCTGATACCGTTGGAGGTACTGACGGATACGCCTCAGTAGTCTCCTTCTCTGGCAAAGAGACAGTGGGTGACGGTGAAAGCAGCTCGATAGGCGTCACTTCAGCAGGCACTGACACTTCAGGTGTCGCAGCTTCTGCAGAAGTCGTCTCTGGTGCGCCTGTAACTTCTACTTCTTCTGTGACTTCTGGTGAAGCTGTCGCGACAGGTTCCTTTTCGGTGATTAGAGGAAGGCCAGTTGGTGCTTCTGCAGAAACAGTGATCTCTGTGTAAGGAGGCCCAGCTGAGGTCATTGGTGTTTCCTCTTCCGGAACGCTAGGTGCTGGTGAATACGTTGCCGACACTTCAGGTGGTGCTGAAACCTCTGGAGTCGCAGGCACGCTAGAAATAGCTGTCGCCGTTGTGAACTCTTCCACTAAAGCAGTTTCTGTAGACTCGGTTTCTACTGCTGTTGTTTCCGCAGGGATCGGTGTTTCCTTTTCAAGTGTGACCGGGATTGGCACAACCACAATCTTAGGAGTAACCTTCGCTGTTGCCGTTGTGACTGCCTCTTCTTCAGTGAGTTCGGTTGTCCGTTCAGGCAAAACTTCCTTTTCTGTAACACGTGGTGGCGTAGCAGAAACTTCGGGAGAAACAGTAGATTCTGATACCGTTGGAGGTACTGACGGATACGCCTCAGTAGTCTCCTTCTCTGGCAAAGAGACAGTGGGTGACGGTGAAAGCAGCTCGATAGGCGTCACTTCAGCAGGCACTGACACTTCAGGTGTCGCAGCTTCTGCAGAAGTCGTCTCTGGTGCGCCTGTAACTTCTACTTCTTCTGTGACTTCTGGTGAAGCTGTCGCGACAGGTTCCTTTTCGGTGATTAGAGGAAGGCCAGTTGGTGCTTCTGCAGAAACAGTGATCTCTGTGTAAGGAGGCCCAGCTGAGGTCATTGGTGTTTCCTCTTCCGGAACGCTAGGTGCTGGTGAATACGTTGCCGACACTTCAGGTGGTGCTGAAACCTCTGGAGTCGCAGGCACGCTAGAAATAGCTGTCGCCGTTGTGAACTCTTCCACTAAAGCAGTTTCTGTAGACTCGGTTTCTACTGCTGTTGTTTCCGCAGGGATCGGTGTTTCCTTTTCAAGTGTGACCGGGATTGGCACAACCACAATCTTAGGAGTAACCTTCGCTGTTGCCGTTGTGACTGCCTCTTCTTCAGTGAGTTCGGTTGTCCGTTCAGGCAAAACTTCCTTTTCCGTAACACGTGGTGGCGTAGCAGAAACTTCGGGAGAAACAGTAGATTCTGATACCGTTGGAGCTACTGACGGATACGCCTCAGTAGTCTCCTTCTCTGGCAAAGAGACAGTGGGTGACGGTGAATGCAGCTCGAT
>JASAND010003733.1:0-54715 GCA_030248195.1 Trissonchulus latispiculum
TTTGCTTTGTTGCAAATACTTAGGATCGCTTTTTGTGGCATTTAGTAGATAGGCGGTATATGTAACCAGAGTTGGAAGTGGACTCCGGGTACCCTCGGCCGGGCTGGACATGGGCACATTTGACTACCTGGAAATGCCCGGCCGGGCAAATCTGGTCAAGTCTGTTCTCACCCGAGTAAATCTGGTCGCTGCATTTTTTGAAACTAGAGTTTGTGGTGTATATTCTTGAAGAATATGGCTCTGGAATGTCAGCGCTTTAAATGTTTTGCAATAGTAGACACAATTTTAGGAACAGTTTTGCAGACTGTAAGGAGATTTATGTCGCAGGGACCATAATAGACATCGCGTGCGTCTTTATATTTTGGCGGGACGGGTCTGGACACAATATTGCCGCCAGCGGGTCTGGACCTGACGCAGAAAATGAGACCGCGGGCCGGGTCTGTGTGGCCAAATTAATTTCTTGAGCGGACCGGGCCGCGTCTAGTCAAATTTTAAATGTCACTTCCAACTCTGCTTGCAACCTGTGAAATTTGTTTGTTTTCATTATTCCGAGTGTTGCCTCAGGTCAGTGTTTTGGAGTAAACAACATCCAAAATGGAAACTTTCGAATTCAATCCTCTGTTTGCATATTAATCTTTTATTTTAAATTAATCTTACCGTCGCATTTGATAACGGTAGTTTCGAACGGAACTTTCGATAATGGGTTTTCGTCGGCAGTCGCAGTTTTCGCAACAAATGTCTAGCAGTAACAACGTTCTGCTTCGGTGAAAAGTAATTGTTCAACTGGGTTAGGACGTCCTTGGAAGTCAGTTCGTTCGGGGGGGTCCATTCGGGGTTGGTAAGGTTTCATATATCCTCTGTTCCGAGACAATGCAAGAGGATTGCAACCATCCGGCGGTCGGGGAATTCCTCCGCTCAGGTAGTATTTAGGTAATTGATAAAATGTTCAGTCCAGTGGTTCCAAGGAACAGAGGGTTCTCCTGGATTCTCAAGATACAGTTGGGGTGGGCGAAGTCCATCCATTTGTTATCCTCGTCGCCAATAAAGAATTTTTTCCAGATTTCAATTTAACAACTAACATATGTATATAAATATCATGTCACTCTCAATAGTCCCCGATCTTAACTCAGTTCAACTATTATTCTTCGGATCACATATTACAACACTTTCGATATCATAGCTCGGTTTTCGCTATTTCGCTATTTCACTTCCGGTCGACGGGTGTTGCTCTGTTTTCGCCTGTCCGAGGGCGCCTGCATCCTGTCAATTCCATCTCAATTTCTGGCGACTGCAAGCTTTTAATGACAGTGATAGTTGTTGTTCTTGTCACCAGTTTTGTGCGAAGATCACTGCAGTAGTAAATATACACAAATGGATTCAGAGAACTGTTCAGAACCGCCATGAAACCATAAAAGCATTCTGCTGCCGTTAGGTCTGTGAAATTGAACAGATGCAAAAGTTCCAGAGCCAGTATGTACCAGCATAAAGCATGTATGCACAGCTGATAATGCTAAACTGTGCCAGCAGGGGATTTATCTTTGACACTCACACTTACCTTTGTTTTAGTAACAAATAAGTTGCCATGTAAAGGGTAAATACAATCGGAATCAGTGAGACCGTAATAATGCCACAGCAAAGTACCAACCAGTAGGTTCCCGGTGTGTGTGGACATACAACGCAATATCCTAAGCCGGATACAACTCAGAGCCTGCATCCAAAAGCATATACTGCGCCAGTTCCAAATGTTGCCAAAACGTTACTTCCAGCAATTTGAAATGCCAGCATACCTGTGCTAGAATATGCATGGTATTTTGTTGGAACATACACAGCAATAAATCTGTTTGCACTTATACAGCCTATGTGGAGTATCATATTCCATGTAATAGTACTACCGCTAGTTGTACTACCAATAGTCCACATAGGGATTTCAACAGTTCCGGCATTCGCAAAAATTTGAAATCTTGAAAACACTTCCTTGGATCTTGACCAGCAAGAATGCAAGACGAAATACAAGAATTGTTAAAAACACGGTTGTGACTCGCAATGTTTACGGAGGTTGAGCAAATTTGACACAAAAACACAAACAAACACAAACATAGCGTGCAAATTTCTTTGAAGTGATGGGTCAATTTGTGGGGGGTCAGCCGTTATCGTGCAGATGATGTCCCAAGCCTAATAAATAAGAGCTTGACGCTTGTCACACTCTTAGTTATTATGTACTCTTGATATTATGTATATTCATGTCATGTTATTGCAGACATAAAAAGGCTGTTCTACAGTTGAGATTAAAGGGGGCTTAATGCTGGAAAGTGGAAACATGCGGGGAGCAGCCTTGCACATACAAGAAAGTGGTAGAAAATGCTTAGCTAATTTAGCATGCAAAGTTTCTGTTTAAAGCGTGTATTCGGTAAACGCAGGGGGTGATAATTCAGCTATTTAGTAACCGGATGATTGATGTGTTCGGTACTGTTCCAAAGACTGGAAAGGCAGGAAATGGATTACAGATTGGAATTCCGCTTACCCAGGCAAGTCTATGATTGCTTGCCTATATTAAGAATTAAGCATGTCCCACGACGAAAAATATTTACAGGATACTCCATTAACATTTACAATGAGTAGACGAAGCAGTATATACATATCTAACTCGGAAAAACCTGGGAAATCCACATTGGGAGAAAAAGCAAGCGTCTAGTTCTACAGAAGTTTGCAACCTTCCCGTGACTACTTCAGCCAATTCAATTATTTGAATCATAACACATATTTGTGACTGCTGCCGTCTTTTAAATGATTCTACTCGAATGAAGATTTGCCATAATTCTTTACAAACAATTCTGCAGCTTTTAAGTTAGTAAACTTTAACCAAGAGTACATAATACATAAGGTGTGACAAGCGTCACACTTTATGTTTTCAGCTCGCGAGCCATGCTCTGTGCGCTAACGGCCCACCCCCACCCCCACCCCCGCCACATTTGCGTACCTAATGGCCCCTCCCGCAAATCAGTACCTAGTACGGAATTGCGTATGTTCACTGTTTTCTACAATAAGCCTTTGTCACGACCCCCTCAAATATGACCTATCATTTGAGATTGATAAATGGTAGGTCACATTTGCGGGGGGTCTTGAAATAGCCTGGCTTCCGGCTTTGACAGCTTTTTCACCAGCTCAGCACCAATCTTGTTCCTTATATTGTTCTCAAATTATAATTGACAATCAGATTTACAAGAATGTAAGTAAAGAAATAATGCAATAATGTAGTCCCAATAGTACAGCTGCAATAATCCAGGATGAGATGCCACAAAGACGCCAAATGACCAACGCTCATTACTGTTAGTGTCAGGAACTAAATTTTCGTCAGCCAAGCGGCTCTGCGCACCCTACCAGCGACATTGTGTCTCAGTCGTTGAAACCCACGAATTGACGTTTCGCTGAATCTTTCAACTAGAAACGTCATTCTTTGTTGAAAATAAGGAAGCACCCAGGACATTGGCGTTAAAGGATTGGGTCAAGCTACGCTGCATTTGATTACAATAAACTTTCCATCAGTACTTACTGTTACTGCCACGGTCGCCAAATGTTATATATATTGTTCACGATATTTAAGGCACACGTTGCATAGATGTGAGGATCAGCTGACTAACCTTTATTCTATCAACTCACACGTTAGCAAAAATCTAGGCAAATCCAGATGCATAAATATATATTAAGAATATTAGAAGGCACGAATCTCAAGTTGTTGGAAACTACTTTTCGTTACATCTTGAGCCATTGAGCATTGAACACTAAAAATATATTACAAACTGCAACGGGTTGTTCAGCTTTCTTTGACAGCTTCAAAGTAAGTTTACTCAAAATACTCAAAAGTTTAATAGCAGTCCAAAAGCAACCATGCATGAACTGAGAATTGAGAACCAACGCGACTACTCCATTAAAGTTATGGCACAGAACTGATTACTTTTTAAACCCTTTTTCAAGTATTCTTGTGCCAAACATAGTATGACTTTAGGTTTGCAAAATAAACAACATGACAAAATAGTATGAGAATTTGGTAAAAGAAGAAGAGAGATTGCTAAGGTTCGTGTTGAGTGTGTGATTTTGAAGTCAAGAATATAATTAAAACAAAATTGAATTTATTGGGAAGACAGTATAATTTTATACAAACAAAATACAAAATTTGACCGTGTATAAACAATTTCAAATTAAACAACCCCCCAACCCTTCCAACCAACCTCTAACCTGATCCTTCATCTTGAGCTTCCTCCAATTTTGGATTGCAATTTGGCTTCGGCGAAAGTGACCGAAAATGATGAAAATTCCCTCCCTTAAATATTGTCATAACTAATTTGCATATTACGAAAAGACCGAATTTCTAATTTGCATACTCGTTCCGAAGTTCTTAGACTTTTGTAAACAAGGAAATTTCCACAAAATACCCCCTCTTTTGAAAGCGCGCGCCCTCGCCGCGGTCCATACAGTCAGTAAATAAAATTACAGTTAACCTAGCTAACCTACCTACTAGTAAATAATAAAACAATATTAGTACACGAACAAAAACCTAAAACAGCATCTCGCACACGCGGACTCCTGCCCGAAAGCCGACAACACAACACACTACATGGCTTATCGGGTACGTGTAAAAATACACCGGAACCTCCGGGACAGACAAAATACGGAATAACATATGTACAAGCAAAGAAACAAGGACCACAACGAGGAGGCACCCTCACAAAAGAAAGACTAAAGTTTTGAACAAACAAATAATAATCTTGAACTTCAGAACAATATTCAGGAACCTTCGACGAAGATTCCCAAACCTCCGGTAGAAGTTTTTTCAACAACAAAATACCCCAAGGTCAGAATCGACAAACCAAATGACAAGACTGGCAGCAGAACAGAAACAAAAGAAGATAAAAAATAACAGTACAATGGCCTAGCCAAGGTAGCGAGCACCCACCCCAATGAAACAACCCCAAAATCCGAAACGTCCTACATGAGAAGTAGACCCAAAATTTAAACACAATTTCACCCCAAGCCACCCCCCACCCACGCATATCCCAACCACTAAACACAACTTCCCCCAGCCACGATTAAATATACCTAAACAACCGAACAACAAGACAGAAAACACAACCGGAAGTAAGGGAAAGGGTGAGCCAGGCGCCGGGGAAAGGACAAGCGCCACCAGCAATCATACCAGATCCCACTGCCTCAATAGGCCCAGCACTCCAAACCAGCACCGACTGTGCCAACGCCAACACCAGCAAGGTTCACCTCTGACTAATAGAACCAGTGACCCGAAGGTGACCACCACTGGGACCCCTCCCGTACCATGGGGGGCCGCCCGCCTCCGGGCTAGAGCCCCCGACAAGCGAGATAGCACTGGAACCCAAGCCAGAACAACCAACCACAACCAACCACCCACCACCGCCAGAACACACAGTACAGCTGGAGCAAGTCCATGCCAGCAAAATCCACCCCAGCCCACCATAGAATCAATCAACCGGCCAAGGCGCAAAATGGGGAAACGCCGGCTCACCCGGGAGGGAGGACAGGGAGGAAACTAGAACAAAGAACAAATATAAATGTGTGAACCTGAACCTACAACATTTTTAAACACAGTGAACAACAGAAAAGCTACACAATACTAACCTACTAAACTGTTCCTACTCATGAATTTGAGGAGGAAAACGGCCAGGGCTTCCTGCCCCAGGAATCCTAATCCCAGGGGGAGAAGCACTGACAGTTTCCTATCAAAAGAAACCTATGTGAATGTTCAACTTTCAAATAATAAATTTCATTTTAAATCTAATGCAGAAGAAGGCTAAAAGATTAAACGTTTACAACCTGGTTTAATGGGAATCTGCTGGAACAGGCGGTGACTTCCAAAGCCAAGGCCGGATTCCCAAAGACGTCTTCGGCCGATAGAAGCTCCAGGATCATCCAGCCATGGTTTGAATTCCACCGACTGAACCAGCAGATCCCCTGTGAACACATCTTGGAGCCCTTCTAAAATCAACTGAAAATAATACAAATATAAAGTGCAGTGTACCAACAATTTTAAAGGTGCAAAAACTTTTATCATTTTAAAACGAAAAATGAGAGGAGGAATTACCCCCTCTTTTAAAATGGAAAATATTTGAAAACAATTTGATCAGAAGCCTTAGCCTGACTTGACCATGGGTCAACTGGTCAAGCCAGGCTACCAAGATTAGAGGTTGGTCGATCCCCATTAAAGCTTCAAAACTTCAAAATCTACTCATATGTACACGGTCGCCACTTTTATGAGAATTTGGTAAAAGAAGAAGAGAGATTGCTAAGGTTCGTGTTGAGTGTGTGATTTTGAAGTCAAGAATAAAATTAAAACAAAATTGAATTTATTGGGAAGACAGTATAATTTTATACAAACAAAATACAAAATTTGACCGTGTATAAACAATTTCAAATTAAACAACCCCCCAACCCTTCCAACCAACCTCTAACCTGATCCTTCATCTTGAGCTTCCTCCAATTTTGGATTGCAATTTGGCTTCGGCGAAAGTGACCGAAAATGATGAAAATTCCCTCCCTTAAATATTGTCATAACTAATTTGCATATTACGAAAAGACCGAATTTCTAATTTGCATACTCGTTCCGAAATTCTTAGACTTTTGTAAACAAGGAAATTTCCACAATAGATTTTTGCTAAATCTCCAGTTTGAGACGATGACGGATTTTTTCAAAATAGGTGCATGTGAACCTCCGAAATGGAATACGGCTTGTGTTGGCTTAGCCGTTAGAAATAGGCCAATGGATGTAAAAGCAAAAGTGTTCGCTTGGGGCCGATGCAGCATTTAATTGTGAGTTTCATTTTATTGGATTGTTTGCTAAATAAAACTGCTAAATTTTGATTTAAATACAACTTGCTAAACTTTGGTTTTATATTTTAGAATTTAAATTTTTATATCTTATTTTTTATGCAATGCGTTCCGTTTTGATTTCTATAAAATGCAAATCATGATTGTTTCGTGCTAATTCTGTGAAAACTGGTTTAACGCATACTAAGTGTTTGCCAAAACATGCACAACTTTGCATTAACAAGCACAAATCCTTGTGCAAGCAAATGTTGGTGTCGGATAAAATGGTAATTTATGTTTTACTCGCTGTAAAGACACCTCCAGAAATCCAATCCTTGACAGGTTTTAACATAGTAAATTGACAGTGCAGCGCAAATGATTAAACGCATGGTGTTTAAATTGCCTCACGGCCTGAAATGTTGTGTGACCCAATTAATGAATAATCTTACTGGTGGCGAAACGACGCCTTGAAACACTGTGCTACTGGCTACAAATGTAGCTACTGTGAAACACAGGAATAAAACCTTTGCCATTTCGACTCGAAATTCCTCACTTTTTTATGTAATGCGGGTGTAAATTAATGTGCGAGGTATCAATTAATGAGTTTTATCTCTTTCAAGAAGTTCTCTATTAACTCGTCCATTCCTTCTTGAGTTGGAAATATGGAGCATTCTGCTTCAACAACGATAGTGCAACTAGTAGTGCCGTAAGCCCCAAAGGCTAATCCTTAGAAACGAATAAATTTTAGTCATGGTACACCAATATTTCAAAAATCACCAGCTCTTTAACTATTCACTGCTAGGGAGTGAAGTGAAGCTTTGTTATACAGTAAAAATTCGAGAGCTATAAACTCGTATCAGTTATACACTCTTGGTTCTACATTATTGGAGCAGTCAGTTTCGACAAAATATCAGGTTGCAGTAGCAACTGTTACACATGTCAGCCTAAACTCAGCAATTATTTTTACAATTTTAGCATTTGAACAAAACTCTTTCCTATTATCACAGCATAGGAGCACGGTAGTCTGCTCCATTATTTAAAAATAGTTTTTGAAATGAATAAAAAATTAGAAGACATTAATGTAAACAAAAATGTTGACAACGCCATTAATTTAGACAAAGTCGCTTCGCAATTTTTTACAGTTTTAGTTGCTACTTTTGAACATCTTTCAACTCTCACTACCGATTCCTAATTTAGTGCGAACGAATTATACAGTAAGAGTAGTGAATTCATGAAAATGTTGCATGCAAGAACTATTGCAAGAAATTCCGAGCTGATATCAAAGTTTTCTATCTGTTCTTATCAACCTTTTATTACACACTTTGACAGAAACTAGCGCAGTTTGATATCAGCCGTTTATGTAACGTAACACTGTGAAATTCTAGGATATGCAGAGTTGGTGTCTCAAGACAGTTTCTATAAGTTTAAATATATTTCGTTCCCTTGAGATTTTATCACTGGTTTCAAAAATGACTTACAGAGTTAAGTTTGGTAATTCGATATTCTTTAAGTAACTGTGTACTGACTCTGACTCAAGAAGCAAAATTTAACGACTGCGTACTCAATTTGTTATGATTCGAGAAACTATTACTTACTCAAATATAAACACAGGCAACACAAAATTAACCTTGACAATTAAAAATAAATAAAATTAGCTCTGTTTTAGATATTTAATAATGGCTTTAACGAACAGCATGCTCTATCTTTTATGTGGATTGGACTCCTTTATGATGATGACTCAAATGACATTACTACCTTTTCTGGTGGAGAAGGGAGGTCTGTCGGGGGACCATCTCAGTTATTTATTGGTGACACTGTCCCTCTTTCAGGCCATTGGAACGCCACTATTTGGTCGTTTCAGTGATATGGTCCCTGTTCGAATTTTCTTGGCTACAGCTTATTTCGGCTGGTCACTAATGCTAGCTACAGTTGGCTGGGCCAATAGCTTCTATTGGCTGATTTTGTCACGTACTTTTGGCGTTGTAGCCTGTGGGATGCAGGCTGTGCAGGTCTGACTTCTGTTTAGTCAGTACAGTTTAACGATTGAAAGCATTTAAGCAAACAGTTGTGAAAATTTCGTTGATCTTAAAATTATTGAACTGGTGCTAACTTTAGAAACAATAAATCAAATTATTACTGTTGTGTGAGGATTTTTGGCCAGTTAGCTAATTTTCAAGCTGGCGGCGCACGCGCCTAGTTTTAAGTGGGTTTGGTTCAAATTTGAGTTATGTCAAGTAAGGAAACTTGTGAGCGGTGTCTCTTTGTCTAGTGTCTACATGTTTTCCTTGCTGTCCTTCCTGGAGTAGTAATGTTTGATCTCTGTCTCTGTTTTCATTTTTGTGCCGTTTCTTTTCCTTTCTTTTAACAAATTCCGTGAAAAGTTTAACTTTAACAGTTCCAGTTCGTTCATAGTTACGGTTAGAGTAATCGATAAGGATCTTCAGCCATAGATACACCCGGTCGTAAATGCAGTTTATTTAATAGTCAGAGATTTAGTTTAATCAACCGTATTCACATTTAATCCGTTTAGTCCAAAGTATTGTTTCTAGGATGGGGATATGTTTCTTAATTTAATCCGTTTAATCTTTAAAGAAAGAGCTTACACTAAGTGTTACTTATTGCAGAGTGCAATCGCCAAACTCTACTCCGGTTCTGAGAGAGACGCCATGATGCATCAAGTGCCCGCCAGTATGGGTGTGGGCACCATTGTTGGTCCAGCCTTTGTTGCCATAGCCTCAAAATTTTACAGCCAAGAAACGATTTGCCTTTTGGCGGCGGCATTAAGCGGTGCTGCAGCCACAGCAGTCCTGTGCTGTTTCCCAGCAGCCGAAGAAGTGAAGCCCGAAAAACCCGAAAAATTGAAGGAATCAGAGCTAAATCAGTCAAATCAGTCCGGACTAGAATCCGTAAAATCTCTGATTTTTCGCAAAGACCTGATGTCCATAATTGTGCTTCGAGTGCTGCCATTTATTCCCATGAATATGCACGATTCAATCCTAACAGCATATACGATCGAAGTACTCCATGTGGAGTCGTCATCTAGTGCAATGCTTGGAACTGCTTTAGGAGCTACCATGCTCATATACAGTGCAGTAAGTGTAGTACGTTTTACTTTGGATTTTCTGCGTTGCCTTGACGAAACTGTAACACATAGTTTGCATACTGGTTAATAATGCGCATATATGATGATCGTTCAAAACAACGCACAAAATCGCTACCTCTGTTTTTAACATCCAAAGTGTTGTCCAAACTCTATAACAAGAGTCAAAATCAAGTGAAAGCTAGCAAACTATTAGAATATCTAAACTCTAAAGAAATCTTCTTGATTCTCCTACATCGGTTTGAACTCTGTTGGACTTGTAAAAATATTCCAAATGATTATTCGATTTCTATTTCCTCTACAGTATGTGTTGCTTGCTTTAATCTGATCACTGTGTGTTTATTTTCAACTCTGCAAGTGACCAAATTCCGTTACATTGAATCAAAATGCAAATAGTTAACGCAAAAACAAAAGCTTGACAAAACAAACAAAAACAAAAATTCCAAACGATAACTCGGGATCGGATCCGCTGTCTAAAGCTTAAAGCGCTGGGGTGCTCTAACCAGTACAGGAGCTCAGTTCTGCTGATTGCAAAAGTGTAGAGGGAGATACTGTGTCTATACTGCAGCATTTGTACTACAGTTATTAAATTTTACGTTTTTAATGGTATGAATAAATTAATTTCAGCTAATTTCAGCTAATTATGCCTCGTCTACGAAAATGGCTATCACCGAGGGCTCTAGTACAAGGCTGTGCTGCGGCCGTGTTTTGGACGTATGGCTGGCTGTTGGCATTTCATCAGTTTTGGCAGCTCTACTACATTCTGCCCGGAGTAATTGTGGGAATGCTGACTCTCACTACGACCACAAATGCGGCTCTGGTGGCTCATGTCGACCCGCAGCAAAGCGGTTTCGTCATGGGATTTGCCAACAGCTCGATTTGCGTTACCGGCATCGTTTCGCCGCTGCTAGCACTGTTTCTTAAGTCTATGCTGGGCTTCTATACTTTGCCCGCCGTGGGACTCATAGCGGCCGCGGGTATGCTGGCACTTTCGGGTACTCTTGTGGACAAACGGAAGACTGACTAACTGATGTTTGAAATATAAAAGTTGAGACTAAAAATTTTGTCTTGTTTGTTTCAAAGTATGCTTGTTTTATGGTTGTCGATCACAATCTACAACTGGTTTTCAGTTACTGTTTTAATGATTTCCTGTTGGAAAATTGTGTGATCGAAATGTTTGAGGTATTCTCAGTGTGTGGTGAGGCTGATCATAGAAGAGCGACGAACAGCGTCAAAAATAAAAGGTGATCACGGAGAGTCAAAGAAAGATTTCTCACTAAATTCTAGTGTGCGCCTGCGGAAGTAGATGCATTTAGTGCACTTTAGTTTCATGTCAAGTGTGCGTATACGGAAGAATCACCTTTTATTTTTGACTCTGTTCCTCGCTCTTCTATGATCAGCCTCACCACACACTGAGAATACCTCAAACATTTGGATCACACAATTTTCCAACAGCAAATCATTAAAACAGTAACTGAAAACCAGTTGTAGATTGCGATCTACAACCATAAAGCAAACACTACTTTGAAACAAACAAAACGGACTAAAACGACTTAAAGGCCTGTTCACAGGCTCAGTCGTATGTCGCGTGTCGCGTGTCGCGACTGTGTTCACAGGCTTGTTGTAAGTCGCGACTTGTCTGTCGCGCGACAAATTGTCGCTTGTCGTAAGGAGTTGAAATTGTTTCAACTTTTGTCGCTTGTCGCGTCGAAGTAGCCAATCAGAACATGCCTAGTCCTGCCTGTTTGGGAAAGTTTAGTCTGGTCTACTTTGTTCTAAACTCTGTGATAACGTTTTTTACATAGTTGGTTGGTACATATAACTACAATGATTGACATGACATGAAATGAAATGACAAGGAAATCCCTCATCACCAAGCAACACATGTGGTGAAATTATGCCAGAATTGGGCAAAATGGCAGGAGGTGGGATATTCAAATTTTTACTTTCCAGTCCTATTCCAATTGGGGAAGAACTCAGAATCCCAGAATCACTGAACCTTCCCTGAGCTCCCACGTCAATAACCATCAACCTGTACTGAGGATCGGCAATTGCTAAAAGTATGACCCTAAAGGTCCCCTTGTAGTTGCAAAAATCAGATCCAGATGCTTTAGGAGCAAAAACCACGCAGTGTTTGCCGTCTATGGCTCCTATGGCGTTTGGGAAATTCCAAAGTTGGGCAAAATTTCGAGCACTTTCAAGCCAAGTATTTTCATCTGGAGGACGTAGATAGACTGGTGAAAATGCTCTCCAAATGGCTTTCAGTGTATCTTGAACTACTTGGCAAACTGTAGAACGACCAAGTCTGTAAGAAAATGAAATTGTTCTCTGAGCATCCCCGGTGGCAAGGTAGCGAAGTGTCACAGCTAAGGATTCGGCTGGACTCACGAAGTTGCCCCGACTGAATTTGCTTAATTTCGAACCTTTCATAAAAGGAGCTACAATTGTCAGTAAGTGATCGAATCGATCAGGGCTCATTCTGAAGGACTGATAGAAGGTAACATGATCAAACATACGCATTTCCCCAACTAGGCTATGATACTCTCCCGCCTGCTGTCTACTCCGGAGCAGAGGTCTCACATGATGAGACCTGAAACTCCTCCCCGTTAATTCCGTAAACAATACATAAATGCTTAGCAGACGGCGTATTTTTCTTCTTTTTGTGTAGCAACCTCGCTTTCGTACCATTCCAAAAATATCAGTGATTAAACTATTCACGTGTCTTCCTTCAAATCTAAGTAAACCTAGATGTCTTGGGTTCAGGGGACCTGAGGTATCCTGTACCAATTGAAATACACCCACCTGATTTGCGACTTTTCCAGTCTTCTAAGAAACATTTTATGAAAAATTGAATGAAAAATTTGTTTCGTGTAACTTTTCAAATTGCTTTAGAAAGATTTTGATAAATTTCACATGCAATATCAGTTAATTTGTACACACAGGTCAAAAGTATAAATTTTATAATAGTTTTGAATTTTCAAGTATCACCAAAGCATCTCTTCTTGACAGAATGAACAACGTCCAATAAAAATAAACTCTGGAACATCTGAACTGCACGTGATTCCTTGCGACAGAAGGAGCCTGTGAACACTCTGCCCCTGCGACACGCGACACGCGACAGGCGACGATTTCAGCGCGACACGCGACACGCGACATGCGACTGATGAGTTACAGGCGAGCAGAGCAGGAAGCATTAGCAGCACCGAACATCACACTATGCATAAGCTACTACTTTTAATAGATACGACACTACTCCAAAGGGATCAAAACTTATGTCTAACTTAATATTATATTTATTGCGCTTATTCCTCAATACTCCCCCCTAAGCGCAGTAGTCTTTAAGTCCCATTTTTTCTCTAATGCTCAGGAATTTGTTCTTCGGGAGGGACTTGGTAAATATGTCCGCCAGATTGTCTTCGGACTTGCAGTACATCAGTGCAATTTCTCCAGACTCCACCTTTCCGCGTACAAAATGATATTTGATGTCTATGTGCTTCGTACGAGAATTGGTGATATGATTCTTTGCAAATGAAATGCAACTCTGATTATCATCCCAAATTACAGTTGGTTCGTTCTTTGTGAAACCAAGCTCTTTAAGGAAACTTCGAACCTAGAGCAGCTCCCTGGCGGCAAAACTGAGTGCAACATACTCAGCCTCCGCAGTAGATAGAGCTACGGTGGGCTGTTTCTTGCTGGCCCAGCTGACCGGCCCGTTAGCCATTCGGAATATATATCCAGACGTCGATCTACGATCATCGAGGTTACCGGCCCAATCCGAATCACTGAAGCCATCCACTAAAGGTTCGGACTCAGTTCTTTCAAAGAGAATACCCAACCGTAGAGTTCCTTTGATATATCGCAGAATTCGTTTCAACGCAGTCCAATGCAACTGCGTCGGGCAAGAATTGAATTGGCACATCACCCCAACTGACCCGGCTATATCAGGTCTGGTTGCGACTGAGGCATATAGCAACCCGCCAACCAGAGCCTGATACATTGAGGCATCTTCCAGTACACCAGACGACTTTGTGTCAGACTTCGTTAGTTTTAGTCCTGGCTCTTGTGGTATTGCGACCGGATACGCCTTTTCCATTCCAAATTTTTCCAGAAGTTTTCCAAGATATCTTTCTTGGTTAACAAACAGTTTGCCCTTTTCTTTGTTATAGTGAATTTGCATTCCAAGGTAATAATGGACCTGACCCATATCTTTCATCTTGAACCTGGTCTGAAGAACTTTCTTCGTACTTTCCATTTCTGTTGAACTGTCAGTAATGATCAACAAATCATCCACGTACAAAACAATTATTGTTAGACGACTGTCAAAACTTTTGTAGTACACACATGGATCAGCTTTGGCTTTGTTGAAACCTGACTGGCACAGATGATGGTCGATTGTTAGGTTCCAGCAGCGCGGCGCTTGTTTCAATCCGTACAAGCTGCGCTGCAGCTTACAGATATGATTTTCTTTACCAGGTTCGGCAAAGCCGTCTGGCTGAACCATAAAGATATCTTCGTCCAATGATCCATAGAGAAAGGCAGTTGTGACATCCATCTGGTGAATGTCCATCCCCAACTGCACAGCAATTGCAAGAACCATTCTGACAGAAGAAAACTTAACCACTGGCGCAAACGTTTCATTGTAGTCTTCGCCATACTTCTGAGTGAATCCCTTTGCTACCAAGCGGGCTTTGAATCTTTCAACGCTTCCGTCTGCATTGTATTTCACACGGAATACCCACTTGCATCCAATAGGTTTTCTTCCTTCCTGTGGTTCTACCAAGACCCACGTCTGATTTTCTTTAAGGGAATCAATTTCACTTTGAGCGGCGTTCTTCCACTCGGTTGCATGGTCACTCTTTAGCGCTTCGGTCATCGTTAATGGTTCAGCTATTTCACTTGCAAAACAGGCGTAGTGAGCTGATCTTTCTTTCATCCTTTCACCAACTTTCCACCACGGCTTTTCCTGGCGCCACTCTTGTGGAGTCTTTCTGCTTCTTGTGGATCGTCGAACAGCTGCTGGTGGCGGCTCTCCGACTTCATTTTGCAAGTCTTCCGTTGGTTGAGAGGGCTCAGCATCGAGTACGACCCTCTCCTCGTAGTCTTGTATTCTTTCACTTTGCCTTGTTGCTTCGTCGTCCGAATCTCCTGATTCTTCCGAAACTTCGTAGTGAACTGTCGAATTTGATTCACCATGTAAGGTTTCCTGGAAAACCACGTCACGACTAAGGAAAATCTTTTTGGTTTGACAATTGAACAAGCGATATCCTTTCGCCCGTTCGCCATATCCCAGAAGCCGACACTCGACAGCCTTTGAGTCAAACTTTTCTCTGTTTTCTTTTCTGACATGGGCAAAAGCTCGGCACCCGAATACTCTGAGATGGACAACACTTGGAATGAATCCTTTAAAGATTTCGAAAGGAGTTTTACCTCCTACGGCTGCAGATGAACAGCGGTTTCTGATGTAAACCGCTGTTGCCACAGCCTCTGCCCAGAACTGATTCGGAAGCTGAGCTGATTGAAGCATACTTCTGGCGCATTCAACTATTGTTCGGTTCATTCTCTCAGCAACCCCGTTTTGTTGTGGGCAATGAGGAACGCTATGTTGTCGTGTTATACCTTTAACCTTGCAAAATTTTTCAAATTCTTCCGACTTGTATTCACCACCAGAATCGGACCGCAGAATTTTTATTGTTTTTGTCAGTGAATTTGTCACAGCAGCCTCGAATTCTTTGAATTTTTCCAAAACTTCACTTTTTCTCTTCAAAAAGTAGATGATGCAAAACCTCGACTTGTCGTCGATAAAAGAAACAAAATACTTGGAACCACCCAACGATTCAGTTTGCACAGGACCGAATACGTCAGAATGTACCAAGTCTAACACTTTCTTTGTTTCTGATTCACTGTCTTTTGGGTAGGGTAGTCTATGCATCTTTCCTTTTACACAACCTTCGCACAAAGTTCCCAGACTTTCACTCTGAGGAACCGACAACCCTTTCACAAGTTTATTTTCTGACATACATTTCAATGTTTTTTCATTTAGATGGCCCATTCTTTTGTGCCACAACACCAAACCATTCTTTTCTGCGGCCAAAGCTGTATGCAACTGGCCACAGTCTAAATAATACAGTTTTCCCTTAATGGATCCAGTACCCTGTAATTTTCCTTCCCGATATATATAGCACCGGGACCCGCTAAATTTAACCTCTTTACCACGCCTGGTGACAGTTCTCACAGAAAATAAGTTCATTGTCAATTTAGGAACCAGATAAACATCCTTGAAAATGACCACATTATGGTCACCAGAAGGTAGTTGCAACGCCACTGAAATGTTCCCTTTCCCCATAGCCTGAACAACATTTCCATCACCAAGTGTGACAGTCTCAGGTTGTTCAAACGTTTGAAATTTCGTATACCAATCGTCCCTAAAGGTCATATGTTGGGAGGCGCCCGAGTCCACAACCCACTGATTCCTGAGGTTTTCTTTTACTTTGGCTGACATGGCTATGTTATTCTTTGTAACCACAAAGGCATCCTCAGTAGAACTTTTTGAATCATCATCACTTTGATCGGCCAATCTTGCTTGCTCCTTTTTCTTTAAAGGATACTTGTTTGGGGGTTTCTTTCGATACCAGCAGTCTTTCGCGATATGACCGGGTTTGCTGCACGAGTACGAGTCCGGCAAGCTGGCCAGCAGGGTGGTCACCAAATCATCCTCCGGCACCGGGGCATCAATGGCCGATAATTGGTCGGATAAATCTTTAATTCTGTTTATGTGAGTTAACATGTCCTCACCCTCCTCCATAACAAGACGGAAGAGCTTTTTCCTGAGATACAGTTTGTTGGAAAGGGATCTCTTTTCATAATGGTTCTTTAAACTGTCCCAAGCATCCTTAGGGGTCCGCGTCGTCTTCACAAGGAAAATTTGACTGTCCTCCAGTCCCAGGGCAATAGTAGCCAGAGCCTTGTTGGCCTTTTTGTTGTACTCCCGTACAACGTCCTCACCGGCATTATCCGGCAACAGTTCGGTACCATCTACATATCCCCATAAATCTTTGTCCACCAAAACCATATGCATTTTAAATTTCCAGGTGGCAAAGTTACTACCATTAAGTTTATCGATCACAAGATGACTCTTAGCTGAAGATTGAGCCATAACAAAGAAATGCTGATGGCAAATCCAAAAAGTGATGATAAAGTTAATTGAGACTGTCAAGGTAGATGGGGAATACGATCTGGGCCCATAACCTGATGAGTTACAGGCGAGCAGAGCAGGAAGCATTAGCAGCACCGAACATCACACTATGCATAAGCTACTACTTTTAATAGATACGACACTACTCCAAAGGGATCAAAACTTATGTCTAACTTAATATTATATTTATTGCGCTTATTCCTCAATAGCGACAGCCTGTGAACCGGCCTTAAAGCCGTTTAAATAATGCTTTGAGTCTGTAGGTTGAGTACTTCTTGGTTCAGACGTCACTTTTCTTGGATCCGCTCTGGACTATCCACGAAATTTTATTCTGTAGTGGTGCGCTGCATATTAATTTTTAGGTCCTTTGAAAATAAAAAAGAACGTTCAAATCAATTCAACTTTATATTCCATTCATCAAGAGGAAATTGAATTGCTTCTTTTTCGAAATTATAGAAATACAATCAAAACTTGTCTAGATGATTTGTAGTGGTCTATGCCAGACCGCCCGGCGCCCACCGAACCTAGCTGATTCTAACATAATAACAGTATTTTACGTAGAGTCAGATCCTGGTATTTTTTGATTGGCTGGCTAGTGCGAGGGCCAGACTCAATTTACCTAACTGAAACGATGAGGGTCTAAGTCTAAGCTTCACAACAACAATCACTTTTGCTGAATAATCGTTACCAACGGAGACTTGACAACACTGCTTTCTAGAGATGAGGACGGGCCGGATTTTTTAGGCCCGGCCCGGCCCTTCCCGCTGGCAAAAGCTTTCGGCCCGGCCCGGCCCGGCCCGGCCCGGCCCGCCAAAAGAAAACTTCCAAAATTTTACTACAATGTTATTTCAAAGGCTTCAATGCAAGATGGAGAGACTATTAAATTATGCTATGAAATGTTAAAATTTGCCATAAAATAACCAGAATCAGTAAATGTGTAGCTAATTTTAGTGATTTTACAACATTTTCTAGAGTTGATCCGGCCCGTTTCGGCCCGCTCCGGCCCGCAGTTAAAGAATTTCTCGGCCCGGCCCGGCCCGCTAACCAATGCAGGTCGGCCCGACTGGCCGAAATGCTCATCTCTACTGCTTTCATCAATGCGTCGAATGAGCCACCCAGGCACAATCTAGCCAGAACTGGTGGATCGAGAAGAAACCAAGGACAAGCCCAAGACGGGAGGCGTCAGGCACCTTTGTATCCGCGAAACCAGGACCTAGGAGAGAGAAGGGAAGTAGGAGGTCCAGCTTTTTCACGCAGGATTAAAAGTAAAGAATTGCCTAGCCGGGATTCGAACCGGCCATTGCACTAACGAGGCAGATATGCTGCTGTTACACCACAGGGGCATCAGCTGAACTCCCATATCAGGTTTATCAATCATTCCTATGCCTGCTTTCATTACACAACTTTAAGGTAAATTTTGCCTGTAGGCAACTTCCAACTCAGGCTATCTTTTGACTAAAGCTCGTTATTGAAACTGACGAAGCATTGGTTTAATGTCTTTGGTTAAGGATAAGTAACAATGATAAGAAATAAGAGAAACTTATTGAGTGATTAAATTGTCAAGTATGCGCATTTTTCATTTTCCAGCTGGATAGCCATTAGCAGCTGGTTTTCCGTTTGCTCCATTGGCTGTCGGATATCCCTCATCCAGCTTTCCGCCGCCGTTTTCCGCTGGATATCCGTTGGCACCATTTCCGCCTCCATTAGCCGCCGGATATCCGTTGGCGCCGTTTGCACCACCGTTCGCACCACCGTTTGCCGCCGGATATCCGTTGGCGCCGTTTGCACCTCCGTTGGCACCACCGTTTGCCGCCGGATATCCGTTGGCGCCGTTTGCACCACCGTTCGCACCACCGTTTGCCGCCGGATATCCGTTGGCGCCGTTTGCACCACCGTTCGCACCACCGTTTGCCGCCGGATATCCGTTGGCGCCGTTTGCACCACCGTTCGCACCACCGTTTGCCGCCGGATATCCGTTGGCGCCGTTTGCACCTCCGTTGGCACCACCGTTTGCCGCCGGATATCCGTTGGCGCCGTTTGCACCACCGTTCGCACCACCGTTTGCCGCCGGATATCCGTTGGCGCCGTTTGCACCACCGTTCGCACCACCGTTTGCCGCCGGATATCCGTTGGCGCCGTTTGCACCACCGTTCGCACCACCGTTTGCCGCCGGATATCCGTTGGCGCCGTTTGCACCACCGTTCGCACCACCGTTTGCCGCCGGATATCCGTTGGCGCCGTTTGCACCACCGTTCGCACCACCGTTTGCCGCCGGATATCCGTTGGCACCATTTCCGCCTCCGTTGGCCGCCGGATATCCGTTGGCGCCGTTTGCACCACCGTTTGCCGCTGGTTCGGCATCTGCATATCCTCCATCCGCGGCTCCGTTGACCGCTTTCATATAGCCATCTCTGGCATTTTTCATGGACAGTGTTTCAGAACCGAAGGATCTCGGCGGACAGGGACAGTAGGCCCCGTCCTTACCCTGAGGTCCTGCAGGTCCAGGCGGCCCAATCATTCCTGGCTGCCCAGGCGGCCCAGGTCTGCCGGTAAACCCTTGCGGGCCTGCGGGTCCTCTGGCGGGTGCACGTCCCCGTTGTCCTGGCAAGCCTGGGGGACCTTCCATTCCTGGTGGCCCGGGTAGGCCCTTTTGCCCCTGTGGCCCAGGAACGCCTCTCATGCCCAGGGCTCCCGGAGGACCTCTGGCCCCTACGTTACCCATGGGTCCTGGAGCACCCGCTCCGCCTGGGGCACCCATACCACCGGCCATCCCATATCCTCCCATATTACCGGATGCACCTCGCTGGCCAGGTGGTCCGGGCGGTCCTGCAATGAAAGCATCCGTCCAGCAAACATACAGTGTGGTGTGGCGGTATTCTTTTGTGTAGCGATTTTGAAATGCTAGCTTTGAAACGGTTGACGCCCCCACAAATTGGACACATCGTTTTAAAGAAATTAGCACGCTATGTTTGTGCTCTAAAGCTCGCAACAGACTTGAACCAACTGAATAGTTGTGTTTTCGAGCTTCAGCATGCAAGTAGCGGCCATATTTGTTTGAAGTGATGGGTGTAATTTCTGGGGGTCAGCCGCTGGCGAACAGAGCCTAGTTTTTGCTCTGATAACAGAGACTAGGCTTAGTGTCATCAAGACTGTATAAGTAATTCCTTTATATTTTTTTGTAGATGAGAATGAGCATAACAAATGAATAAGTATCTAATTGGGATGGCGCAAACAGTTAAAATTGAGACTGTACAATTTAACTGGAGTAAGGTCGGACGGATCGGAAGGCGAAGGGGGGTATGTCTTAGTGACAGAAGAAGAGCTCCTAAAGGGGGGAGGGAGATGGGTATAGGGGGCAGGAGAAGTCCAGTCCTCTCATCCCTTGGCATTGCATAACGGTGCTCCGACCAGGGCAATACGCGAATCTTCCCCGCTTGGTGGGGGGGGAGCCGGGTACCGCAAAGGAAAGCAAAAACAGGTCGTGAGAGGAGAGAAGGAAAATAGAATGGAACTTGAAAAAGTTGTTGTTCCTCTTTAAAGGCGGGGAAGGACGAGACGTCCCCGCTTGCTGGAGGGGTACGTGGATGAGGTAAAGGGGTCCCTGTTTGGTTGGGGGTGCAGAAAATAGGGGTAAACAGAAGCAGGGTCCCGGGGGGTTTCGGGAGTCGC
The DNA here is from genome assembly GCA_030248195.1 of Trissonchulus latispiculum. NCBI lineage: Eukaryota > Metazoa > Nematoda > Enoplea > Enoplida > Ironidae > Trissonchulus > Trissonchulus latispiculum. Next base: position 20,793 of record JASAND010003733.1, read on the forward strand.
CAAGTCAGGCTAAGATTGACTGAATTTGATTGGCTGTTGGCAACACTCCCCAAACAAGGACCCCTGTTGCTTAGCCTTAAGAAATAAAATTAAAAGGGGGAATAAAAAAAGGGAGATTCAAAATTAACGAACGACCAAGGGATTAAATAGAATTCCACCAAAAACATCAATGCGAGGACGGGGAGAGTCGTTCTAGGAATGAAAAACAAAACGCAAATTGAGAAAGTCGGGCAGGGACGGAACCCAAAATTAAATATAATTTTACGAATAAAACAAAAACTACCAGGAGAAGAAGAGTAAGAAAAGGAGGGGGGACAGACAGTTCTCTGGGACTGTACCCCCCGCTCGCCGCCAAACGGGGAGAAAGGGGGTGGAATGGCGGGGGGAAAAGGAGGGTGCCACTGCTACAATCTTTAATGATGGTGTTACATTTTTCTCCAGCTGGGGGGGCGGGTTGGCTACCCCACCCCCACTAGGGGGGGTCGGCGCGCAGGGGAGTCGTGCGGGTGGTACGATGGGGGCCGGCGATTAGGGGGCGCGCAGTGGGACCCGCGGGGAGTTGTTTTTGCGGTTGGGTTGGGTTTTGCGGGGGTACATGGCAAACTGGAACCAATTTTATGCTTGAAACTGACACCCCCCCCGCCCCCACAAAACTGAAGGGGGTATGCTTTGTCTAATAGAGCTACTCCACACCAAACGGGGGAACATTCGCGTATTGTGGTCGGAGCACCGTTACGCAATGCCAAGAAGAGAAGCCCTCTAGTGACTTACTCTTCTTCTTATATATATTGCAATTATGCACTCTTGGTGTCATACTGTTATCGTTATGTGCTATTGAAAACTATGCAAATAGGTTGCTTTCTCGCAGACCAGGGGCGATCTCTGAAATCTCACCTTCCAGCTGTGTCTAAAATTACAAGACAATTCTTTGCCCCCCTACTACAGGTAGAATGAGGTAGACGCAATTTGTGGCAGTTTCATGCTTGTAAAGAACTCTCACTTTGCCATAAATGTACTTATTACCACTATCACCATAAAACGCTGAAAACGTTAAAATTGAACTATCTAAACTATTTAACTTACTTTAAAGACTAAAAATTTTGCCACTATCAACAATATTTAAGGAAGTTAGCAATTCCGGGAGTACAAGCCCAATTAAAAGGTTGGTATTTTGCGTTAGTTCTCGAGTAACTGTTATCATTTTCTGGGTTAACAATAGAACCTCTTCTATGCTATATGTAAAGGTATTTGCAGTCAGTTTTATGGCGATTTATTTAAGCAACTATGGGTGCACCTTTAATTACTGAAACTTGAAAAAATTGAGAATTAAGTTTTTGAATACATGTGTCTCAAGTTGGCAGAACTTTCTCAGGCTGAAATCGACTGACTCGAAAACTCAAGATATTTTTGAGGGTGAACTTGCAATTTGCAAATTGCGACTTGCGTATTTGAAACACATTTAGCGTAGGTTAGATATTACAGACTCGAGAACTCAAATATTATAGAGTTATAATGAATCCAGTTATAAACAGATACGTTATCTTGAAACACAAACTTCTCAAAACTGCAGAATCCGCCAAAATTTATGTGCTACACCATAAAGGACTTCTAGACAAAGGAGTACTGTTTGGAGGATTTATTAAGGTGCCCCCAAGAAAACATGTTCAATTTTATATGAACGTTCGCAAATTAACATTGCTCTGTCATTCGACCATGGAATAAGGTGGAAGAAATGGGGGATATTCGGATTGCCTCCCCAGAAAATGTGCAGATCTCTCGGTGAAAGGATAAAAGGGTAGACCTCTCAGGACTTTTTCTCATTAAATTGCAATTTTAAGCATTTTGTTAAGAAACTTTTTATAACGACTGCTAAAATTTTTTAAAATCGTTTTACTGGATAAAAATTACAATTTTTGCTCTAAGTCTAGGCAAATTCTGCTGCGTAGAAATTTTGGCGGATTCTGCAGTTTTGAAAAATCGAGGTTTCAAGACAACCTGTCTGCTTCAGGCTAGGGTCAAATTGAAATGGCACTCGTTGATTGAACGTTATAAGTCCAGAAAACAGTTCATCAGCTCTGTATTACTTTCGCACAAATTAAGCTACTTTTAACGTCCGTTCAGGCGGAAAGAATACTACTGTAAGAGAGTCATTTGGTTACCTGGTTGACCAGGTGGGCCTGCAGCACCTGTCCGGCCACCTGGGCACGGCGGGCAGTTATCGATGGCGCTGTCCTCGGCACCTTCGTCCCCGCTGGTTCCAGGCTGGCCGTTTTGCCCGGGCGTGCCCGGAGTTCCCGGCTGGCCGGGTGGACCAGGTGGGCCCTTTGGGCCGGGCGGGCATCCGGCCCCACCATTGGCCCCGCCATTGGCGCCATTGGCTCCGTTGGCACCACCGTAACCACCGGCACCGTTTTGGGCTCCATTCTTGGCATAGCCGCCGTTAGCCCCGCCATTGGTAGGAACACCGTAATCTAAACAAAAAATAAATAAAATAACCAAACAACAAGATTCTGATCTAATAATTAAATAAACGACCTGGATAAAACCAAACTACAAGGTAATTAATAATGCAAAAATAACAACTAATAAACATAAACTTAATTGGAGAGCAATCTACTCATTATTTTCCGTCTTAGCACAGAACTAGTGCATTGTTACCAACTAAAAGTGTCACTAATTGAGCAGATTATTAGCTCAGATGAAATAGATCGGCCTACTTGCGGCTTGTCGTCGGATAATTTCAGCGGGTGGTCTCTGCTCCATAATATTCTTCCAGATCCGATCTGACTGTACCTAAAACTACTGTTGGTAAAAACAACCTGTTAATAGAAATAATTATAATGTGTAATATTGTGAAAGGTTGAAATCGGGGATTGAAAGAGTTGAAGAAAAGCGTCCAAGGCGGGCATGAAACCCGAGTTGGCTGATTTGAAGGCGGGAACTGCACCACTCAGCTACATCCCCGGACAGCGAAGTTTACAGTGCTAACCTTTCGAAGTTGCCGATATTTAACAATATATAATAATGATAAAATTAACACAATAAATGAACTGTTAATATGTTATTAACGGTAGTGTGACAAAATAACAACTATTCGCGCAAAGTCGAAAGGTTGAAACTTGAAACTATGATAATACGGTTACATAGCTCCGTCCGAAATACCGATTTTGGAATATTAACACGACTTTTTTACCTTGAAATTGTTCACGTCCGACATCATATCTGCTTTCAGATCCGAAATCATACTGTAGAGAACAGGAAAGCCTATCAAAAGACCTCCCATAGCTACAGATGAAAAGAAAGCAGCCAAGGCACCAGCCAGCTTAGCACTATCCATGACGAAAATAGATTGACCGTTTGTTGGCACAAGAAAAATGTATCCAACTTTTATAATCCCCAAAAATAGGATAATTGCGATTTCTTTGCTTGATAAAGTTGGAAAATCAAATAAAAACTGTTTCGCCAGATAGTTTTCCTGTAATTGACTTTTTCCCCACCACTCTCATTGAAAATATTTTTGTAACGCTTTGTTACGGTTGACAGTAAAGCAATTGTAACAAACCTTCTTTTTAGGCAATGTTTTCTGTCAAAACGATTAGCATAAATATGTCATATTTGTGTGGTTTTCCTGCTTTTATCAATGCCAGAAATCTCACCTATAAATGAAATTTATTGGCGAAGAAAGTGAAACAAAAAGCTGTAAAATGTGTTGAAATTTAATTTGTTAGGTCATAACATTCAAGCAAGCATAAAACCTGCAACCCTGTTTTTTCCTGGAAAAAACTGATGTAATTCCAACATTATAGGCTTTTTGTAACAACTAAATAGTTGTTTGTGTAACACTTCTGAAAAGTAAAAACATTATTAGAAGTTGTTAGAATCAAAAATCCCTACCAATTATTATTGCATTCATCCATGCCTAAATAAGGAGTTGAAAGAAAGGGCTGAAAATAATATTTTTCGTGTTTTAAACTAAAATAGTTATTTGCACTTGTTAGTTAAGGTAAAGCTACCGTTCCCGGGTACCTGAATAATTTGAATGTAAAATAATCGTTTGCGCAAGATATTGGTATGTCTGCTATTATGGTGTTAAATTTTTGTCTGCGACTGTTCTAGGTGAAAAACAACCTTTCTGGTAAACCTACGACGCTAAAATCATACCTTTGAGATTAATCCGAGTGGTTTATGCGATGTGTTGCACCTTTCCACCCCCAGCTATAACTTTCCATTTTAGACCAATAACTTTAAATCTTTGTAAGGCTGCATACTGATGTATTCAAAAATTTTAAAATCTTAAAATTTTGAAAATTGTTGAAAACTTGCATACAGAGGTTTTCTGGGGAACTGAACACTCTAGATGAAATCCGCTATTCGATACAGCGATTTGTTAGCTCAGGATAAGCTTACATGTTAAGCTTACAACCATACATGTGCTTGGAGGTGGGGGTTGGGGTCCAGAATCCGGATTTTTCCGGTTTTTTGGGTAAAAAAGCCGAAAAAATTCGGTTTTCCGACGGCCGTCGGCCGCCGGCTCACCCCCCCCCACAGCTTCCCCTGCTGCACATGTCTGCTTACAACTTTAACTTATAAAGCTAACGGCAAGCTGAATCGAAAAGCAAATTTCAGATTTGTGGTCAGCAAACCAGAAAATCCGTTTATGCATGTTTAAGCAGAATTATTGAGGACGAAAAATTTTTGGTCCTCTTTGTCAGCCCAACCAACCTAAAATTTTTAAAATTTCTGAATTCATCAGCCTCCAGTATGCTTCTTAAGATGATTGGCCAAATAAAATCCAAAGTTATGGCTGGGGGAAAGGCGCAAGAGTTCCGGTTTAAGTTAGTTTTAAGTTAATTGTTCGCATTTAAAGTTTGGAATCTTAACGAGTGGCTGGCTATCATTTTTACGCACAGTATTTTTCGGATTAACTTCCGTCTAATTTGTAATTTTTCAGGCCATGTGTTATGACCTTAGACCTGACATTGGCTGCCACAGCTTGATTTCCAACATTTACATGTTGCCTTCTTTTTTCTAACATTCGGTTCGATGTTGAACGCGATGATGAGCGAAATGCGTGACTATCAATTTTTGGTCAGAAGGTTTGTTGCTCAAAAACATTCAGTAGGGAAAGCCGATGCATATAATTACAGGTTTCTGTTTGCGGTTCTGATTTGTCTGAAATGTCCTATTTATAGAGCTCTAACATTTTGACACTTCTGTAAGGGAAGTAGACACAGAAAAATTGATAAGCCTTATATGGTAGTTCAGCTGCTGGCCCGGTGGTGTAGCAGAAGGGCATGGTTCGATCCCCGGCTGGGCCAATTCTTTACTTTTAATTTTGAATGAAAAGCTGAACCTCCGTCTTTACTTTTTTCTCCTACATAGGTCAGGTTTTGTGGGTACAAGGGTGACCGACGCCTCCCTTATTGGCTCTATTTGGTTTCTTCTTAGTCCACCAGCCCTCTGAACCTTGATACCAGTCTAGCATTTAATGCTCTATTTTGGCCGGCCATAACTCATTTTTGAGATATTGTTTTCTAATTCTGAGCTTTCACATCAGTTTAAGTTGATTCAAAACTCAGAATTTCTAACTTCTTGTTTGCCTTAAAAAGGGAGAAAGTTTCCAGAATAATGAGGCTCTCCCACCACCTGGAAATCTAGTTTTTTCTAATTTCAGGTGACAAGCAGGTATCTAATTTCGCTGGAATCAGCTGCCATTCAAAACAGGGGGAAAGTAACATTATACCAGCGAGCCTGTTTTCTGACAACATTGCCACATTTGGAGCGAACGATCAATATTTTTGTTAGCTAGATATCGGGTTAGCTAAAGGCTTAACAGGGTAGGCTTTTGCCCCTGTGTGCTAGAAAGCTTCAGCTTTAGCTTACTTTCGGGCACAGCTAGAAAGAGCAAGATTTTTCTCCATCCCAGCTAATTTCCATGGCAACTTTTGCCCATTTTATTCTACCTTTGTTTTGACCCCCAGTGCAATTATTTGCCCATTTCATTTGGTCGTATTTCATTTTGTCTGAACGGCAGGACTGAACTGCTAAGGTGTGGGATGTGCAATTACTGCTACAGTCATGAAGGAGCACAGTGTAGATATGGAAGTGTCTAAGCGAAACAATGCCATCATGCCTAAGCTAATGCCAATGCCAGTTGACCCCCAGATTAAGGGGAGAAGTTCAAGTTCTGGTAAGCCGATGAAAAGTCCAATTAAAAGCAATTTTGTAATTGACATTGTTAAATGTCAGCAATTCACGTGAACTCTGAAAGGTTGAAATTAATGCAGTTGAACAGTGAAGAGTTATAATCGGAAACTTGAGGCACTGAACTTTTTCTAATTATATAAAGTTAGTTTGCATTTAGGCCAAAAATGTGTGTTACATTTCAAGCGAAGCTGCTGAAGCGTGCTGCAGTGAAAAGGGAGTGACGGGTCTGCTGATAGAACGCTTCAGCCTTCTTCGCGCAAACATGCGAGCAAGTGGTGGTACACAATTGTGTACCAGACAGTGATGGAACCGGGTCACTTAGGCTTGACCCGGTGACCCGGTGACCCGGTTGAGCCCTGACCCGGTGACCCGGTTTTCTAGAAAATTCAAAAAACTGCCAAAAAGTTTTGATTTTGCCCCCAAAACGCTACACTTTCGGCTTCCAATGTTCCATGACCACCGAATAACTATGACTGTATGTCTGCTCTAGGTTTATTAAAAAGTATTTAATAGTATTTAATAGTACCTGTAGCATTTTGTAAACTTATGCAAAATGAGTTAACAAAAACCAATAATTTATCCGTCGCTAAATTTTGCAGTCTAAAATATGAGTAGTTGTCCAAAAGCGGGGAAAAGGAGTCTTTTTAAAAGTTGGTTTCATTAACTATTGCGATAAATTAAATGATTCACTTATCTGCAACATTTACCTTGGTTGCAAAAACAGCCTGCAAACCATATATATATATATATAGTATATACTAAATTTATGATTTAAGCAATAATCATGAAACCGATGAAGCTAAACAATAATCAGCCAGATACAGACAGATTCAAATAACTTCAAGCTGCGAAAATGCTCAAGACTAAAGCATAAGAAATAAGCAAATTAATAGTGCACATCGAACAAAAATTTAAAATAATATTTTAGCCTGGTAAGCCAAACATTTGTAAAATTTGAGGTAAATCCAGAAACCCGGGCCAAGACCGGGCCGAAGCTCTTGACCCGGTGACTCGGTTCCATCTCTGGTTCCAGATACTCGGCTGTGGGGGGTAGGCCGTTATTATTCATATGATGTCTACATCTTGATAACTTGGAGTATTGGGTACACTTTTAGTGACCTTGATTTAAAGAATTGATGTAGTAGGGAATTATATTTGGAACAACGTCTTTAAACTTTGTCTTATTAACAAACTTAAAGTTCATAGTTCAGAGTATTTTTCTGCTAACTCTCTCTACGAACATTTCAGTTAGGTCAAGTTGTTCAGTATACTAAATCAGAGCTAAAATTTTAGATATTTCTGTATATATGTATGTTATCCACCGCATTTTTAGCCCCAATTATGGACTCTTTCATCGAGAATCTTTGTTAACTTGTAACCTACAATCGACGCCACAGTCCTGTGTGAGAACTCAGACGGTAGTAACCGGCTAAATTTAAACTTCATTAGAGATTGCTTAATTAATTGTTATTTTCTGTGTCTATTTCAGCCTTGCCAATGATCCTGATCGCCTTGATTGTGCTAATTGTGGGAACCCTGCTCACTCTCCTCGTCTATGAGCTTTACGTGATCGGAACAATGGACGGATCCAACGTTCCGGCCAGCAATCGGAAAAGACTTCGGATGGGACCCGGGTTTCCGTTCGGTCCCATGATGTGGGACATGTACGTCAGGGATGATGAAATGATGGATGACTATGAATAGGTTGTAAAAGCAAACTAAGAGTTTATAATAGGAAGAGTAAGACACCAATTAGTCAGCAGCCAGTATTCGAAATAATATCTTTCAGCCAGGAGGATCATTTCCATATCAAATCTTCCTATTATGATCGCTTGGTGTAACGTAGGGCCTTTTTGAAGAAAGGGTAGAGTAGAGTTAAAATAAGCTTTTAACTCGCTTTAACTCCACTCGAGCTTGAGTTTTCCTCTCTTAACTCTTTCATGAAAAGGACTGAGTTAATTTTAACTATACCCTACCCTGGCGATACTAAGGCAGACGCACACCTGAGCGTAACTTTCGCAAAACTTAACCGATTTAGTTCAAATTTGGTATGGATGCATTTGAATACATTTCTGATCGATCTGCAACAAAATTTTAAAATTTTAAAAATTTTAAATTTTTAAGTTTTCTAAGGGGGGACCAAGGGAAACCAAAAACTTTTTTGTCTCCGATTTCGTTGAAAAGTTGCACCTAGGGGTTTTCTGGATTGCTGAACACGAATCTGAAAACCGTTTTTGGATCCAGCTTTTCGTTAGCTAGAAATAAGCTAAAGTTGTAAGCTTAATGTTTAAGCTTATATTTAGCTAACGAAAAGCTGGATCGAAAAACGGTTTTCAGATTCGTGCTCAGCGACCAAGAAAACCCTTATATGCAACTTTTCAGCGAAATCGGAGAAAAAAATTTTTTTGGTTCACCTTGGTCCCCCCCTTGGAAAACTTAAAAATTTAAAATTTTTAAAATTTTAAAATTTTGCTGCAGATCGATCGGAAATGTGTTCAAATGCAGCCATACCAAATTTGAATTAAATCGGTTAAGTTTTGCGAAAGTTACGCTCAGGTGTGCGTCTGCCTTAGTATCGCCCCCTACCCTTTCCTGAAAGGCCCCTAGAGTGCATAATAGATAAGAGTGTATGTAACAAGCACCGTGGTCAATACTGTCAGCTCAATAGTGTGAACGCTAAAGGAATCTCCACATCAGCAATGTGTGCCCGCCCACTAAATTAAACATTATCGAACACTATTTTTGCAAAGCTAGCCACTTCTTTAGGCTACTAGAGTTGATGCTAGTCGATGCTCAAGATTTTAGAATATCCCGGGAACTTGCCCATTTGACGGGGTCCTTTACACACTCGTGGAGAGTTAGACCTTGTGTTTGTTAACAATCTTATGTATTATGTACTCTTGATGTTTTGTAACTAAACTCTAGAATATACAATTCATGCTAATGCGAATGCGGCTGTGTGGTCTTTTCTCAACCAAGGTTGACTAACATTCACTTTGTTTGTATGTCTGAAAAGTTTGTCACTGTCATCTAGACGATTTAATTTATCATGTATCATAGTAAATATTTTTGTACTAACTGTTGGGCCATTGGAGTATTTCACTGTTAGGGGCAGGTTAGTCTTATTAAATGCGACTCATTGCATGAGCTGATGAGCTGAGTTGATGTGCATTTGATTCGAAGGTATAACTTTGGAAGATGGGAAACTAACCTTTTCCCAAATTTCAAAATAAGCTCTGTTTAGCAAATTTTAGCAAATACCCTGCAACACAATCGAGCATTTCAAAAGAACGTGCAGCCTCGCATTACTGCTCATTTACAATAAGCCGCCACATTTGACTGTTCACTTTGGGGACTTTCGGGAAAGAGCTAAGCAGGGTTAGAGGGGTCCATTTTTATGGTCATTTTTTCTACTTTCTCCGATCTCGCTGACTTACATATTTTATTGTCCAAGCGATATATTGTAACGGTTGTTGGATTGGATTGTTGGTTGGATTTTAACGAACTTATGGTTATTAACTTACTTCACCTCAAAGTTGAGATCTTGTTAAACATACGAAATTTAAAAAGTTGCTGCATTTCAGAGTCCGTAAACATGGAAATAATATGAGATAAACGCCCGATTGCACCAAATCGGGCTAAGTTAGCCCGGTGTTAACTTAACACCGAGTTAACTCGGTGCTAACTATTCTGCAGCTAAGCTTCAGCTGAGTGCTAAACTTTAGTCTGTTGCACCAACTTAGTTTTTGTCAGGAATAACAAACTCTAAGCTTCAGCTCAGGGTTAGAGTTAGCCAATCAAATTCGTTTTCTCAATCAAAGTATCCAATCATCATCTGTCGACGTTAGCTGAAGACTACTTTAACCTTGAGGTTAACTCCGAGCTAAGTCTTTCTTCCCCTTAACTCTGAGCTCGAGGTTATCATTTAAGTATAGGATCAAATCGCAAATGTCACACATGAAACAATAGTGCGAAAATCTTTTTCCAAAAAAACTGAAGTATTTTTAAATGTCTGATTGCACAATCCATACCTAAATTTTCTGATAAATGAAGGCAGAAATGTTAGAAATTGAGTTAGTCCTCAGCTAATCCTGCTGACAATCAGAGTTAAATTTTGCATGCTGAAGACTAAGTTAGCTCGGAGTTAACCTCGAGGTTAACTTACCCTTATTTGGTGCAACGGATTAGCTGAGAGTTAACAGGTTAACACCGTGTTAACCTTGAGGTTAACTTAACACCGAGCTATTCCTGTTTGGTGCAATCCACTGAAAGCTTGGACGGATCCGTTTTGCCATTCGTGAGATTTCTCTGGCGCACGCGAAAAAGTAGCATTTTTTAATTTCCTCTGTTTAACACACGAGATCTCAACTTTGAGGTGAAATAACTCAATCACCGTAAGTCTTTCGACTTTAATTTTAAAAACTCGTTGAAATATGCCGTTTGGACAATAAAATGTGTAAAAATCAGTGAGATCGGAGAAAGTAAAAAATGAGCAAAAAACTGGACCCCTTAAACAGGATAAATTTAAGTAGATCTGTTTTGTGAAAGGGAAAGTAGGAGTTGAAGTCCATTTTGACTAGAGTTAAACCAGCAAAAAACTTAATTTTATACTCTACTCTGCTTCAGTCTTTCGCGAAAGGCCCAAAAGTCTTTTTCCTTCTTTTGATACAATTTTTATTTATTTGCTACTGTATTGTGAATTTAAAGTGTCAAAATTAGTATTTGCGTTTCTGGTAATTATAAAACGATGTGTGCCAAACGTATCGTCAAGAAAGAAGCCAAATGCTTTGTATCCTTGCATTATTTTTAATCATATAAACCTTATATTTTCGGAACAAAAGAAATCATATTACAGGTCTTGTTTTGCTCAAAATAACAGAACTAGGTGTGACTTGTGACTCTTATTTTTGTTATTGTGTGCTGTTTACTTTATTTGTGTGTTATCAATCTGCTTGATTTCTCTAATATATTTCTGTTTGAGCAAAGAATATATATGTACATAGAAAATATCGTTCACAAGAGTGCAATGAAACATTATCAATTATAAAGATTTTTGTAATAAATCATCAAATAAAGCAATTATCCATTATGTTTTGCTAAATTTTGGCCATTCCAGTTAAGGCTCTGTTTATAGAAAAAGCCCTTTAATAAAGCTTGCTTCAATTGTTTATATTAATTTTAGTTCTTTTCTTTTGATCCACAAACGGTAAGAGTTCCACATTTGTGTTAGTAACTTACATAGAAAGTTTACACTACTATTGGACCAAGCATTGACAAGAACCTCGACTTATGGAGGTCTCTAGTACTGATTTTGCTTTGAATTTAACCAGCAGCTGTACTTGCTTGGAAAGAAGGAACCGCTCGCAGAACCCTAATAATTACAAAAAATGTCGAAAACTATGTTATTTCAACCAAAACCTATATTTTCAATTTTATTATCATTCCAAGCCGTCATAAAACGTGGCTTAGCGGTTCTTTTTAAAAATTGTATCATATTTTTGTAATTTAAGCTAAAAGTTACGTAAGTATATCTCTGTCTAGTCTGCCTTTTCTGGAGTTATGCCTCATCTCTGGGGGCCTTTTCATAAAAAGATTAAACGGATTAACTTAAACGGATTAACTTAAACGGATTAACTTAAACGGATTAACTTAAACAGGTTAAATGGATTAAAAACGTATTCATAAAATCACGGATTAAACTCCTTAAACGGATTTAACTGAGCGGATTAAATTAAGTCGTTTAAGTAGTTTAATCCGTATTTTATGAATACACTTTTAATCCGTTTAAGTTAATGTGTTTAAATTAATCCATTTAATCCACCAGTTTAATCCTGGTTTTATGAATACAAATGAAGCTAATATTTTCAAAGAGTATCTATTCCATTAATATTAATTGGCTAATTGATACTATAATTGTCAATTTTAAGCAAATTTCACTAACATCTACAATAATATCGTCCATTCCATATATTAAACTTTGTAACGTTTTTACAATGATGAGTTTCAGGCTTTCGTTTTGACGTGCTTGCTTAAGGTGGTGATTCCTTTTGGTCACATAATGTTTGTACCATTATTACTCATTCATTACTAGGAGTTAAGAAGCTATTTTTATATCAAAATGCAGCTTGACATTTTCTCTTTTTAATGCTTACGATGAAACTAACGTTGCTTTTCTAAAATATTTTTAACACATTTCAGAAGAAGTATAATTTTCCACATTTTGTACAGACTCAAGTAAATTTTTTCGCGGGACATCGGTTATAGCATTTGATACCTCCATTAAATAGCTGGGGAGTGGGGACGATTTTTTATTTATTGTGAAATGGAGAAATCATTATTCATTATGGAGAAATAAGCTGAAATGTGTGCGTAACCTTTATTTTGCCTACTTTTTCCAAATTTGTCAAGCGATTACTTTAGCTAGAAAGCAGTAACTAAAAAGAAAGCGGCAACTAAAAAACGTCCCTGGATATATTTGTGCAGAACACATCTGTTAAGTGTTAAGTAGCAGCCCTCCAGCTTGCATGGTGAACGCTCTACCTACAGTCTTTGGAAAAAATTGGTCGTGCTTTTGCAAAAACTACATTTTTTATGATAGCAGCCTACGGAATAGTTGTTGGAAGACGATCATGCGTCGGATAATTTGCCCCTATGAGACCTTTAGATCGACGCCCTTAGTTTGATTTTACGGCTTGTATAGTTCAAGAAATGATGGATTATTTGATTTCTGCAAAAATGACATGTTTTCGACGCCAAAACAAGAAAGTCGGCTATATGTCACGGTAGAAAAAAGCTAGAACGTTGCTTTAAAAAGCAAAAATATGAAGCTCAATGAGATCATTCAAATGAATATATTCATAACTGTATAGCTGCTGCCAAACTTTCAGAAATTTGGAAAAACCGCCCAGACCGGAAATCTAGAACTTTTGAAACGGGATTGCGCGGAGGGTGTTAGAACGCTAAAAGAACGTATTTCGGAAAGTTTCGTCAAATTCCATCCTGATTTACGCCGCCAACCAACAATATGCGCCTAAAAGGAATCACCACCTTAAGAATTAACTGCTCATTAGACAAGTATATAACAATAGATTGCTACTAATGAGATTAACACAATGCTTAATTTTGCACCAAAACAACATTGAAATGTTGTAATCCTCTAAGAGCATGCAGAAGAAGGGGAGGGGTTGCTTTTTGGTTGACTCTTGACAATCTCCAATTTTCTGAATTTTACTTATTTGTAGTCCCCCAGGGAAGTCTCAAAACTACCCCATGGAATTTCTCATATTTCGGGTTAACTAGTGCAGTAAGGTGCTGGTATCGTTTTGTGTAAATTTAACCATAAGCTCCAATTCTTTAAGAAAATGGATGAAACTTTCCAACTACACTATTTTGGTGCTTCTTAACATTCTGAGATAGGTCCGGCATTGTTAGGTGAAAAGACAAGATTGTAGGTGAAAAGACAAGGATCGCGACAGAGAGGTCGGTGAGGGACGATACGTGCGATGGAGGGGTAGAAAGAAGGGCCTAAAGGGGGGGGAGGTTGGGGGGAGGGACCGGCAGCCACGGGGAGGGCGGCGAGGGAGGGAAGAGAGGGGGGAGGGGAGGAAGAGATGGAAGGAAGAGAGGAAATTGGGATTTTTTTTTTTTTGTTTTTTTTTTTGGTTTTTGCATTTATTCTCTCAGCACGCAGTCGATACACTGGATTGGTTGGTATGAATGGAAGGAGGGCATGAAACTGAATATTTTTGCTTTCCCAACCAGTTAGTTAAGGGGGTCCATCATGACAAAATTTTAGGCGACGGATTTCGCTCATTGTCACGCATAATCTAGCCAAAAATGCCGTGCATATCAAGTTTAAATTTTGAGTTGTTTCGTTCAGTTCTCTTTAAGCGTATGCGATTTGAATATGAGCGAGCACGAAGGTGATGCAGCAAACTGAGGCAAATTTTCGCAAATCAACTTCACGTTTTTAATTATACACCTTTAAAAACTATTGCGAAAAATATTTTCGTACAGTTTCCAGCCGAATGAGCTTGATCAGAAGCTTCTTTAAAGAATTTCTGAGAGAAATAGGGTCCTTGTTCCCTCTGATGTATCTAATGAAGCATTTAAGAGCAGTTAACCAAAATGCATTTCCAAGCGGTAGTTCTATCTGCAATGAGAGCTTTCGATTGATGTATGTCATATTTTGAAAAACTTTTAAAATCGCTACTTTGTGAAATTTGGGGTTGCAAGGCCCCGTTTGGTACGCTGAGAAGTACTGGACGTAGCTGTCTGCATAATTCATGCTGCAAATAGACCCAAAGACGTGAATACATAAGTTGGAATGCAAAATAGGCAGTTTAGGACCATACTATTGTCGTAATTTAGCCGAATTTTAGAAACAACCGAAATTTTAAAAATTTGGCTAAAAATGCGCATATTTGCCCAAAAAAAACTTCCAAGCTGGAGAGAGATACAATGAAATTGTTGGCATCAATGGAACCGCCAATTCAAGTACTACGGAACCCTGGAGTTAGAATTTCTTATTCGGGCCTTTGAATTAAAGCAATTTGCAATTCTTTCCGAAGACCCCAATCTTCAGCTGCAAGATACATTGAAATATGACGATTCATCACTGCTTGTGATGAATAAAAAGTTTTAATATATTTTGGTGGATAATCTAAATTCTACTTCCAGCGAATCGCAGTTTAGATTATAGCTACATTATAAATACAAAATTATACAGGATTACAACTGTTCGTTGAGAGATTTTTTGGCGCAAGAATAAAATCACCAAATTTTCAGTTTCCTAACACATGCAGGCAGGCCCCAATTTTAACCTGAAATTACTCAACAACCGTATGAGATACGAGTTTAATTTTAAAACTCGTTAAAATATCCCATTCAAAGATAATTATATGTGTGTGAAAACGAACTGGTGAAAATGAAAATGAGATGGTAGAAAAATTGGCCAAAAATGGACTCACCCTGCTCGAAGATAGGGTTCTGCATGTGTTAAAAACAGAAAAAGTGGTGATTTTATTGTTGCGCCAAAAAATCCCTAGATTCAGCTTGCAGCTATGATCATGAACTGCGGTATCTTCGAAGTAGAATTTTGATTTAGACCCCTAAAAATTATTTTTATTTGAAGTAAACAGTGGAAAATCGTCAAATTGCAACGTTTCCAAAAAGTCGACACACCTAAATATAAATTCTAACTCAAACGTTCCGCAGTATTTAAATAGGCAGTTCCAATGATACCAATCGTTTCGTTGTTACTTTCGCCACGTTCGAGATTTTTTGGCGCAAAAATGTGAATATTGTGTGAATGCCGGTTGAATATAGGCAATCAATCTTTGAACATCGAGTTCTGAAAGCTGTAGAATCGGCCAAATTTTTTTATGACATGATATGAAGGCATGTGGTCCGAGGGACATCTTGAATTTGGCTCAACAGGTCTTAATGCTCCAGAAAATCAGCCAAATGTGATATGATATAAAACTTCCCAACATCTCGTTGAGTTTTCTCGCATATGGTTAAGTTTTGCTCTAACCAAGAAAATATACCGCCGCAATAGTCCAAATTTTCACCCTGATAAAAATCGCGTGAATCCATATTCCATTGGTAAGTTTTTGAGAAATCCATGCTCAATACAAAATAGTAGCAGTTTTTGCCAAAATGGTTTTTCGGACAACTTCTAGTGTAAAGCAAGAAACCTCAGCTAATAGGCATTTATAAAATATGCAATTAGACTGTGTAGCGATTGAGTTCAAATAAACCAAAATTGTCCGTAAAATCTGGCAGTAATTTTGAAAAAACTGATTTCCTCGAAAATGATTTTTTGACCTCCAAAATCGTTTTTGGCTTATATTAACTTAAACGTTAGATATAGCTCAAAAGTTGTAAAGACAAAACTGCTCAGTTTCATGCCCTCCTTCCATCCATACCAACGAATCCGGTGCATTGACTACCAACTGAGAGAATACTGACAAAAACCAAAAATTTCTTATCTTTTGACCTAAAAATCCGTTACTGGTTCCAGAAACCAAAGCAAACGTTTCCAGAGCACCAAAACATTTATATTAGGAAGTTTCATCCACTTCCATAATGAGTTGAAGCCGGTAAAGTTAAATTCACACAAAAGACTACCACCACCCCTTACTGAACTAGTTAGCCAGAAATGTAAACTAGTTTGTTGGTTTTAGATAGTAGAATGTATACATTTATTAAATGCTATCTCTTTCCAACTCCGAATATATATTTGCAAGTTATATGACATTTAAAAACAGCTCCGTAGGAAATAACCACCTACGAGTACTTTTTAGTAGCTGCAGCTTTTATTTTGCTGCTTTCTAGCTAAAGTTGATGCGTGAGAAAGATAAGAAAAGAAGACAGAGTATTACTCGGGTCGCGCAAACATTTAAATATCTGAATCTCCAGTACAACGAGCAATTTTATTGCTAAGAACGGTTCTGAGCAGACATGTGCAGGAGGGGAAATTCTGGGGGGGGGGGGGTGAAGGGCGGCCGATGGCCGCCGAAAAACCGGGTTTTTCCGGTTTTTTACCGGAAAAAATCCGGATTCTGGGGGGGGTGAGCTCAGGTCTGGGAGGTGAAACCCCCCCAAACCCCTTCCCCCCAAGCACACGTATGGTTCTGAGCGATTTGATAAAAGTATCGAGTGATAAAACCGATATCCTACCAAAAAATTACTAAAATCGGCATTCAAATGGAATAGCTGCACCCATTCTGTAAACACCTAAGAAACTTTTAGGAAACCAAAATACGTTTCATCGCAGCCATTTAAAGGACAAAATGCTGAGCTACATTTTGACATGTAAATATTTGCTTAACTCAAAGTAATGGATGAGTAATGAAGTTGATGTCTCCAAACGGAATCGGTATTATAATTGATGTTTAATCCATTTAATCCCCGCAAATAACAAGGATTAAACGTTAGTGCTTTTGAACTGCTTTTTAAGTGACGGATTAAACGGATTAAAGTTAAGCATTTTATGAAAAGGCCACGGATAAAGTTTAATCCGCCAAGTTTCTAATCCGTCGCTATTTTATGAATACGTCCCGGATTAAAGTTTAATCCGTCGGTATATTATGAATACGTTTTTGATTGGCGGAATAAACTAGTCCGTTTAAGTCACGGATTAGACTTTAATCCGTTTTATCCGTGAACGTATTCATAAAATGATTAAAATTTAAGTTAATCCGTTTAATCCAATTTATGAAAAGGCCCTGGGTTCTGAATTTTCTAATCCTTAAACCAAACCTACATGTTTTAAGCGTCCCGCTCCCCATACCCTCAGGACTTGTTGAAGCGTGACTGGGGCCCATCTCTAATCGATGCCAGTTAACTATCTGCACTGTTACTTCCCAGTTTCCCAGAACTTCCCAGAACGTTACCAGAGCTTCCCAGAACCCAGTTTCGTAGAAAATCAAAAGCAATTTTAGAAGAAAGAATAGAATATTTGTCCAAACGGAACATATAAAATGAGCAATTAACATATAAAAAGCATTAGAAATAACAAAAGTTACTCTGCACAACCGCAAAATCTACTGGCATTTTCCATTAAATATTCAACCCAACAAGCAACCCCTCTCCTCTTCCCGGTTTGTCAAAAAGGCCAGTCCAAGAACAAATTCTAGATGTTCTCACGAAATAGCTGTTATTCCAAACATACTACAGTAAATCGTATGTTAACATTATGCAACTCTAAGGTTGTTACAATGCTACATTTAGAGAATTGTTACAAAACAGTCATCAACTTATTAAAAAACAATTTCAGCTTCCGTTTATTCCATATACGACTTAATTAACATCTCTTCTTTGGTTCCTTTAAGCATTGCTATTTTTTATTTCAAATCGAATGCTTCTCTGGACAAGCGCTTCTTTCGCAACATGTCTACTGCTTGCTACCACCAGGTCATAGAGAGTGGTTTTGACAGAACATTCCTATTCTCTTATTGTCTGCCTGACATGTTGCAGCTTATCGCGCACACTTTGTGGCTAATACAGCCAGAAACACACTATTGATGTAACTCTGGCAGTCATTAGGCGGAAGCTGGTATGATAACGCCAACATGATGCTCAGCAGCATCAAGATGTTGGAACTCAATCGTCCTTGGATCATGAGATGCTTTCGTGAACGCAAGTTTCTGTTCTCGACGAGTCATCGTCGTTTGCTTAAAAGCGTCTCAAGATTCGAGATTACAACCTTTCTTCTACCGAACCTTTCCTTTTGTATATGCACTGAGACTGAAATACAAATGTGTAAATGAACAACATCATGATGGTAGCATAAACATTAAACAGTCCTTGAATTGGGCATGTTACTTATGATCACGAGCAAAAACAGGTATGGATCATTCAGATCCTCACAAGCTCACATAAAGAATGCACACTATAGTCTCGTTTACGGACTGAAAATGTACAACAGTGTATGAAAATTTCAGCATAGTATTTATTCAGCATCGTAATATTACAGGAACGCCAACAACATTTATGCAATTCTTACTCCGTCTGTGTTGTCGAAACAAGATCTGATCTGGGGTCAGTTTCATAAAACTTCTCGAGTTGCGGAATCCGCAACTTGAGGCCTCAAGTACTCGAGACTTGACATCTCAAGTGTTGCATAAAATTTCTCTAGTTCTCAAATTGCAAGCTCTCGAGTTGCAAGTTCTCGAGTTCTCAAGTTGCGGAAAAATTTCTACACTAAGAGTCAAGTGCGTGTTTCATAAAAGTTCTCGAGTTGCAAGTCTCTAGTAGCCTGCAAGTTCTTTGGTCAAAATTGGCCAGAGAAGTTGAGCTTCAAGTTCTCGAGTAGCGAAATAATACACGCATTTACGCATGCGTAGAGTATCTATCCTAACGATAGACTGCCCTCGAGTAGCAAGTTCTCGAGTTCTCGAGTCTAGCTCGTGTTTCATGAATGTTCTCGCGTAATGCTGTTTCAGGTTCTCGAGTACTTGAACCTGAGGTCTCAAGTTCTCAAATAGGCTTGCAAATTGGGTTTGTTTTCTCGAGTTTGCGGAAAATGTTTATGAAATACTTGAGATCCGCACTCGAGACTTGAGACTTGCAACTTGCAACTTGAGAACTCGAGAACTTTTATGAAACTGACCCCAGGTCTCTTGACGTTTGGTTTAAAGGCTAGTGAAATTGTGAACAGTTCTACAAACGAGCCAACTTTAAGTAACCACCCGCAATGGTTTATAAAATTCAGGACGATTTGGAAACCTTTTTTTGCAGCAAAAAACTCAACCTAGATCTAACCAATAATGTAGAAAGCGAACTTGTTCTATTTTATATATCAAAACTGGTTCAGTATAGCTTCCATAAAGTATATATTTTCTGAACTGGCATAATAAGATCTTTGTCCTCAACAGAAGAAAAAATTTAAAATTTTCCGTGCAACTTTAATGGATGCCGCATTTATATGTCCAGAAGATTCATAAATCCTAGAACTGCGAGCGTTTCAAAAACTTTCACACAAAATCTATCTACTATCTACTACTTCTGGACGATAGATGACGAATGGGCTAGTTCAGACTCTTAAGAGTTTCGCCTGACACAAATCATCAACAGAACGTAATCAATTTTAATATCATTCCAAGTCGTCATAAAACCGGGCTTAGCGGTTTTCTTGAAAATTTATTATATTTTTGCAATTTAAGCTAAAATTTACGTCAGTGTTTCTCTGTCTACTCTGCCTTTTCTGGAGTTATGCCTCATCTTTGGGCTCTGGAATTTCTAACTCTTAAAGCAAACGTACAAGTTTCTAGGGTCCCGCTCCCCACACCCTCAGGACCCCGCCTCTTTGTTGAAGTGTGGCTGGGACTCATCTGTAATCGATGCCAGTTAAATATCTACAATTTAACTTAACACAATGCCGACGCATTGCTATTTCGCAAAAAAAGAGCCAGAACACCGAACAGTGTAGAACCCAGTTTGGAAGAAAATCAAAAACACTTCAGAAAAACGAATAGAATATGTGTCCAGATGGAACACATAAAATGAGCAATTAACATATAAAAAGCATTAGAAACAACAATAGTAACTGTACACAGCTGCAAAATCGGCATTTTTGCATAAAGGATTCAACCCAACAAATAACCCCTCTGGTCTTCCCGGTTTGTCAAAAGGCCAGTCCAAGAACAACTTCTAGATGTTCTCACGAAATAGTTATGATCTAAAACATACTACAAGTAACCTAGGGGATTGCTGCCGAAAGGTTATACACTTGTTAATTTATTCTCTGTTGTAGTCGTTATATGCAATCCCAAACCCCACTGATCTGTTAGATGCTATTGTTTCAGGTCTCTTAGAATTTTTAGATTATGCAGGGGGTCAGTCTTCTCTATGGCAGATGGACAGCAATTCAGATGAAACTTAAATATTACAGTAAATCGTATGTTAACATTATACTAACTCTAGGGCTAAAGCTTGTTTGCGGTTATAGTTCTCCCGCTTCAACTGTTTGAGGACTTCTGAGGGACAGGCTGTTAGAACCTCTTGTCTTGTATAACTGGCTCCTTTGTAATGGGTGGGTATTTTTAGAATGTGTTGGCTATGTATTTATGAGTGTGAATATTTTTGAAAGTGTTAGAAATTATGTTTGTGAAATTCATGTATTGAGATTTGATCCTGAACTGGTTTTTATAACGTGTTTTTAATCAGCTTTCCAGCCGCTAGGCGGCGCAATCTTCCCAATCAATCTAGATAGGAACCTTCAACCAAACAGATTCTTCCAGGAGTCTTTCGAAATTAGTACGTCTTTTCCGATTGGCTACTAAGAGGGGTGGTCCGATGCAAGAAAGAAAAGTAGTCAGTCTTGAGTTTTTCTTTCAACTAGAATGGTCGGGCCTTTCTTTAGTTCTCAATATATTTATACTTACGTGCTATTATCTCCCCCACAGTGTTGTTTTTCTTTATATACCTCCTCCCACTGCTAGTCGACTTAGAGTGTTCTTGTGTATGCCTTCTATATTATTTCTGCTACTTAATTGCCCCTTTCTCTATTTATAACCGTCCCCGACTCGGTCGTACCGGCCAAGTCAACCCAAACCTGCTATTTATGTGCTGGTGTTCTGAATCTTTAATTGTTCAACTTTTGATTTATTGGTAACTAGTAAGTCGAGTTTAAACCTCGTGTTTTTGTTACGTAATAACTTGTATCAATTTTATATTTTGTCTGTACGCTGAATTTTCCTGGGATGGTCTTGTTTTGTAATCTTCGCTTTAGATAGGTCAAAAGTTATTTTATTAAATGGTCTCCAACATATTGTAATTTAGGGTGTTAGAATTATTATTCGGTAGGTAGGTAGTTAGTCCAAATCTGGCAGTCTTAGCTTAGTTTTAGCTTATATTGTGTGGGGTTAGTTATCTATATTTGGGGTAGGTTTCACACGTTGTTCCCTTAGCTTGGCGAGGTTGTTGCTACAGGTCGACTGGAACAACAACTCCTTCAGGTTAGTTGTTTCCTAGCCCGCAGTACCCAGCCGTAGTGCTTAGTAGCTAGATTGACCATCTACTAGCATTACACCTGTACCTGTAGCATTTCTTAAAAAGGCTCAATAACTTAGGAAAAATAGGAATGCTAAATGAAACATATCTTAAAACGCAACGAAGACTGTGTTTAGCAGCAAAATCGGTTTTGCAGAGATTAAGGTTTTAGTCGAAGAACCCATTTCTTAGGTTTTGGATTCTCCTTTCAAACTTACAAATTCTCCATGACAACGTAACACACCTACATTCACTTTGCTGGCTGATCTTAGCAGTTTGGCTCAGCAGCAAATAACAGACAACCTACTGTTTCCACACCTTATTATTACATAACTCTGGTATATACAACAATTAAAACTAACGACATTATCACACTAACACCTGAGCCGAACGCTAGACAAAAGAACGCTTTACATATATAATTGTCATATAAGAACAATGTAAGCATATTTTTATATTCATTGAGCAGTAGTTCAAATCATTGTAAAGAATTTTGCCTGGGTTTTGTGAGAAACACTGCAGATAGCATTTAATGCTTGATCTGTAAGGTAGAGCTAGTTGGCCAAGTATGTGGGCAATGTCAGTAGTTATCCGTCCATTATCATTAGCTTTCGGTTCACGAGTGTACAAACATTAAAACAAAATGAAACAAAAATGTGGTACAAAGATATGGTATTTATTACCGCCTACGAGAAATGAAGTGGACGAAAACGCGGCCATTACGTGATAGATAGAATGCAAGAGAACGTATTATATAACACAATAGGGTACGATTAATTAATTGCTCTTCAAAATTCAGATAGCCGTTCGGGCAATACTTGATCACAAGAATTACAAATCCAATGTATTTGAGGGTGTACACATGTGGTTGGTTACCTATTTTCGGTTACAGAGCACACTAAAGTTCCTATGGCGAATAGCAAAATGACTTGCTACATGCGTAACAGTAAATACTCTAGTGGAAGAAAATTGGGTTGGTCATTTCATGGAGCCTCTGTCAAGTACTGCGTGAATTAAAATAAAACCATTATCACAAATTTACCAGCTGATGTCTTGGCGACGCCTGTTTCAGTTCTGGGCACAGCACACATAGAGTTTTTGGACTTGTATTGTGACAAAACGAAATTACTAAAATTATTTATTTAAAGCTCAACCTTATCTTCTAAAAGACTTGCCCTCCTCTTTCACGTAGTTGATCGAATCCCACCTAGCAGCTTTGTGCTAAATGACAAATTTTTGCCAGTTATCACTGAAGATGGAAGCACTGCCCGACAGCCGGAATACCTTGAGTATTATGCCTACTGAATTAATGTAACTCTGGCAGTTACTAGGCGCAAGCTGATATGAGAATGCCAACTGCCATGCTCCGCAATATCAAGTTGTTGGAGCTCCATCGGATCAGATGGGTTTGTGAAAGCAAGTTTCTGTTCATGGTGTGCCATTGTCGGTTGCTTAGAAACTTTTCAAGAATCTGGATTATAACCATTCCTCCACTGAACCTTTCCTTTTGTGCATGCACTAAAATACAAATGTGCGAATGAACAACATCTAGATGTAGCATGAAACAATCTTTGAATTGTAAAAGTAAAAGGTAATGGCTTGGAGAATTCTCCTACCCTTGCCAGGGTCTACGGTGCCGGATACACATCACTTGAGCCAGGAGTGTCACCTCAAATGATGACTACAACCGTGGAGGAGGCCTGATTGTGCATGTTATAATCCCGGCTGAGCAAAAAATTGGTCTGGATCCTTCAACTCCCCGGCAGCTCACTTAAAGGATCAACCCTTAAGTCTAGTATACGGACTGAAAATGTACAACAGCAGCGCGTGAAAATTATAGCACAGTACTTATTTAGCATCATAACATTACAGAAAATGCAGCTTGTATGCAATTGTTACTCCGTCTGCGCTGTCGAAACAAAATTAAGTCAAGGCGCATCATATTCGGTTCATAGGCCAGTAATACTCCGAACATTGTTGATCTTGCCGAATTTATGCAACCACCTGTTGTAGTTCATAAAATGACATACGCCTTTGCATTGCTTAGCTAGCAGCAAGGAACTCAAGTAAAGTTTGCGCAAAAACGTAGAAAGCGAAACTGTTATCTTTATATTCCTCAAAGATAGTTCAAGAAAGCTTCCGTAAGGAATATTCTGAATCAGATGAAAGTACATGCACTGCGCGATAATGCCCCACTCCGCCCCCACAAGTCTGACAAACTGCTGTAACTGATGATGTTGACTGGATTTGACAATTGTGCATACTAGGATATAGCCAGTAGTATCCTGCTGTACACGCAATTGCTGCCAATATGGTGGCTATAACTTCTTCGAATCCACGCCAATTTCGTGGGTAAATACAGACTTTACTCCTTTACTTATAATGCTGTGCACTGGAGACAGCTTTACACCCACCAGGCCTCCGCTGAGCACAATCCAGAAATAATTAAAACTAGTTACGGTTTTTAGAAGCTTATTTCTCTTATATAAGTATTGCGTATTACTAATTGCAAATAAAATCTGTCACCAAGAATGCATAATGATAAGAGTATGACACTAAGCCTGGTCTCTGTTATCAGAGCAAGAACTATGCTCTGTTCGCTAATGGCTGACCACCCCCCCCAAATTGGACCCATCACTTCAAAGAAATTTGGTCGCAATCTTTGTGTTCTAAAGCTCGCAACAGACGCACATTGAACCAACTGAGTAGTTGTATTTTCGAGCTTGAGCATGCAAGCGTAGCGGCCAAATTTGTTTGAAGTGATGGGTACAATTTGTGGGGTACAATTCAGCCTTTGGCGAATAGAGCATAGTTTTTTCTGATAACAGAGACTATGCTTAGTGTCACACTCTTATCACTTATGTACTCCTGCTATCTGTAGGGTGTAGGGTATACTTAGCTGAACCAAGAGTACATAATATAAGAGTGTGCCACTAGCTACACTCTCTGTTATCAGAGCAAAAACTATGCTCTGCTCGCTAACGGCCCCCCCCTGCAAATTAAACCCTTCACTCAAAGAATTTTGTGGGCTATGTTTGTCTTCTAAAGCTAGAAGCAGGCACAAAATTCGCGCACGCACGATTGAGCTGATTATTAGACTTACGTCTGCAAGTCACTCCACAAGCATTTTGTGTATTAGACATCAGGACTTTTACAGCCTACAGTCCTCCAGAAATATAAATTTTGTTAGAATCAAAGCAGTATGCTTATAATTGACGCCTAGCATTGATCTAACCACCTTACACCTTACAATGAAATAAAAGCAGCTAAATTATTATAGACTAAGCAGGTTTTCGGTGACTCGATAAAGGAAAGAAAATTAACTTAATAAACAAAACTTGATTTTTCCTTAAAATTACACCAAAGGTACATGACTGATTGAAAGGTGCTGGCTTTTCGGCCGCAGAGCGCACGTCAGCCGATGAAGTCTCCATCGAGGGGGAAGTTCGTTCGTCCAGTACTGGTGTTTTGGTTCTGATTGGGGTCACAGAAAGGGAAACCAAGGAGATTTCCACGACTGACCGTACCGGGCGAAATGGGGCAACGCCAGCCAACAGTGGTGCTGAAGCATAGCACGATTACCAGCATAGAAATGTAAACCTTGCGTATTTTGCTTTATGCTTCTATTTTAGGTTCTCCAAAACATCATACACTTGGCTGATCTGTCAAATCCCACGATCCTCTCGATCTGTATCGTGAATGGAACAGCAGAATCATGGAAGAATATTTCCGAAAAGGAGACCAAGAAAGAAAACTAGGGCTGGACGTTTCACCGATGTGTGATCGAGAAACAACGTCAATCGAGGCATCACAGGTATTAACAGTCTAAATCTGCTATTCGGACACAACACTCCATTTATATTTATCATCACTGGTTTTGGCTCATTGTTATGACATAATAAAACAAAAAACATGAAACAAAGTATGTGCACCAGTTTCTTTTGTCTGTTTCAGGTTGGCTTCATCGATTTCATCGTTCATCCATTGTGGGAAACATGGGCAGTTCTAGTTTACCAAGATGCCAAGGAAATGCTTGATAATCTGGAAGAAAATCGTGAATGGTATCAATCTCAGATCCCTTCTGAAACTTCTCCTGTCAGACTTCTTCTGCGACAAACTCTCCGACATTCTCCGACAAACTGTCCGCTACGCAGATGGTTATGTTAAAGTGACCATATCTCGTATATTATTTTTAATTTCAGAGTTCATCCGTTTTGCCCGAGGTTAAACAGTACCTAATTCAAGCAAAATAGAATCTAACCCTATCGAAAACCAAGGACAAAGTTCAGCTTGATCATTTTTACAAAATCGAAAATCGGAGACGTACCGTTTACCAGCATGGAAAGCGGAGATCTGGTTGAACTAATGGGTTTGAAAAATAACACATTCAGGTAGGCGGGTGACAATAATTTATTATTATTATCATTATCATTATTATTATTATCATTATTATTATTACAAGACTAGTGGCTAGGATGCTACAAAGTTTGTTAATGAGTTGCTTTGTTCTGTCTTCAGCTTTTTTCACATACAGTGCTGCTGCTGTAGTATTTGTTAACAAATTCAATTTAAAATTGTTATCTCTATTATGCTGCTTGTGTTTTATGTTTGTGGAGGAAATGACCTCAGTTTATTCGGAAATCCTTGTTTTACTGAAGCGCCAATTTGTTTCATTGTATGTAAAAAATAATTTCATTTTCGACATACCTACCTTTATTAAATTTACAATTCAGCGATAAAGCATGTCCATATGAAAATAAAAATGCCAAACTACTTACAAAACTTCAATCAAATGGAATTATCAAATTCCACCAATCCAGTGTCAAAAACGGAGAAACATCACAAAAACTATGAATACAGTAGCTGGTTAATTTAACTGGCACAAGAGAATATTTTCAATAATTTTTTAAAACCAACTTTTATTTAAAACACAAAAAGTATCTATTAAAATTTAATCACTAACGTAACCACTGTTATGGCGAGATCTTTTCAAAAAGTAAAAATTCACTAAAGTCTGACCAAAAAATGTGTAGGAGTACAAAAACATTTTGAATCCCGAATATCAGCTCATTTCGTCAAGAATTGCGATAGTTATTCAATTTTTTTCGATTTTCAAAAACCTTTGATCTTTGCCGCTTTTCCAACTTTGACTGGCTATTACTCGCGACTCACTCAATGCAACAATTTTTTAATTAGATTTTCAGGACCGCTTACTGTCAGCTTTCATGTGGTATATGTGGTTTTTCAAAATTTGAAAATCGATTTTTTCGAAAAAT
The DNA here is from genome assembly GCA_030248195.1 of Trissonchulus latispiculum. Lineage (NCBI taxonomy): Eukaryota > Metazoa > Nematoda > Enoplea > Enoplida > Ironidae > Trissonchulus > Trissonchulus latispiculum. The sequence goes on from JASAND010003733.1 coordinate 47,774, forward strand.
ACCATTTTTGACCCAAATTTCGAACGATACGAATCCAGCAAAAGTGAGTAACAACAACATTATCATAAAGTTTAATCTGAGCTGAATCCAACGATATAAAGCTTTTCGTGGCTACGACTTTTGTTGCACCCGTAACGAAATTTTTAAAACAATTTCGCTTTTTATCCGGTTTTTGGCTAGTTTACACTATTTGCGGCAAATCAATGCACAATATAGGACAACTTGTCAAAAATTAGCTCAAATAGGAAATTGTTTGAAAATTCGTTGCTGGGGCAATTTATGCCGTAGCCACGAAAACTTTATATCGTTGATTCAGCTCAGATTAAACTTTATGATAATGTTAGATTTTACCCACTTTTTGCTGGATTTGCATTGTCGAAATTTTGGGTCAAAATGTGGTATTTTTCGAAAAAATCAATTTTTGAAATTTTGAAAAACCACATATATCACGTAGCTAACACGTAATCGGTTTTCGAAAATCCAATTAAACGAATTTTTGCATGGAGTAGAGTCGCGAAAGTAATAGCCAGTCAAAGTTGGAAAAGCGGCAAAGATCAAAGGATTTTGAAAATCGAAAAAATTGAATAACTATCGCAATTCTTGACGAAATGAGCTGATATTCGGGATTCAAAAATGTTTGGGACATGGGCTAATTTTCCACCGAACGGCCAGTTCCTGACTTCTACTGATCTTTTCAAAACTTAAAAAGTCGGCATTTTGAAGAATTTTAATTTTTTAAAAAATTTTTTTCAACCAAGAGAAAGTTCTTGCCATGACGGTTCAGAAAATATAAACATTGATGCAGCAAAAATTTACCGGTAATTCAGCATAAACAAAACAATTTCGCTCCCTACATTTTTTGGTCAGACTTTAGCTATGTTTTCGCTTCTGGTGGTCTGCCAACATCAAAGGAGTGCCCCCGCCCAGCGTACAAATGTCAGCATGCATAACAGAGCCAATGTAGAACGTTTTGTGTGTTGACTGGCTAGTACGATACGCACTAAAATGTTGAGGGGGGACCCAACCCCCCCCCCCCCCCTATGAATGAATGTTGTTTTTAAAAAATCCACCCGCAGTTACTTCTCCCCCACCCGAAGCACATTTATACATCAATGCAAAGTCCTCTTCCCCTTTTTGCTAGGAATGTTAGCTTAGTTGCAAACTTAAGGGTGGGGGTCCAAATTTTGGTCATTTTTCGAATTTCTTCGATCTTGCTGATATTTTATGGTCCAAACGATATATTTTAACGAGTTTTTACATTCAAAGTCGTAAGTCCTACCAAGGAGTGGGAAAGCTTTAGCCCTTCCAAATGGAAATGGGCTGGGAGATGCTAGGCATATTAAGGCCGAAATTTCGGGGGGAGATACCACTTACCATTGTTCAGCATGTGTTTATATACGTTTGAACTAAACGCATCTGACTGGCTAATCGCCTATCTTATATCAAGTCTGCGTGTATAAGGCCCCCCCCGAGATCTCGGGGGGTCCAAATTACACGTACAGGTTTGTAAAAGCGTTTAGCTCTGCGATAATTGATTGATTTTTAAGCTACCGTATACCGTTCGATATCAGGATCTCTTCTGTAATATCCCCCCAGCCCAGAAATGGTTAACGGCACAACCGATTTTGTTCAAATTTGGAGGTAGAATGCCCGATGCTTCGCTCACCTTTTAGTGCGTATCGCACTAGCCAGTCAACACACAAAACGTTCTACACTGGCTCTGTTATGAGTGCTGACATTTGTACGCTGGGCGGCATCCTTTGATGTTGACAGGCCACCTGAAGCGAAAACACAGCTAGTGCAACAGGCTTATTAATGTGCGCGCAAAATGGGGAAGGGGACTTTGGATTGATGTAGAGATGTGCTTCCGCGCAAAAAGGGGAAGGGGACTTTGCATTGATGTATAAATGTGCTTCGGGTGGGGGAGAAGTAACTGCGGTGATTTTAAAAACAACATTCATAGGGGGGGGGGTTGGGTCCCCCCCCAACATTTTAGTGCGTATCGCACTAGCCAGTCAACACACAAAACGTTCTACATTGGCTCTGTTATGCATGCTGACATTTGTACGCTGGGCGGCATCCTTTGATGTTGGCAGACCACCAGAAGCGAAAACATAGCTAAAGTCTGACCAAAAAATGTAGGGAGCGAAATTGTTTTGTTTATGCTGAATTACCGGTAAATTTTTGCTGCATCAATGTATATATTTTCTGAACCGTCATGGCATAAACTTTCTTTTGGTTGAAAAAATTTTTAAAAAATTAAAATTCATCAAAAGAAGCCGACTTTTTAAGTTTTGAAAGATCAGTAGAAGTCAGGAACTAGCCGTTCGGTGGAAAATTAGCCCATGTCCCAAACATTTTGAATCCCGAATATCAGCTCATTTCGTCAAGAATTGCGATAGTTATTCAATTTTTTCGATTTTCAAAATCCTTTGATCTTTGCCGCTTTTCCAACTTTGACTGGCTATTACTCGCGACTCACTCCATGCAAAAATTGTTTAATTGGATTTTCAGGACCGATTACGTGTTAGCTTTCACGTGATATATGTGGTTTTTCAAAATTTCAAAATTGATTTTTTCGAAAAATACCACATTTTGACCCAAAATTTCGACAATGCGAATCCAGCAAAAGTGGGTAAAACTAACATTATCATAAAGTTTAATCTGAGCTGAATCCAACGATATAAAGTTTTCGTGGCTACGGCTTAAATTGCCCCAGCAACGAATTTTCAAACAATTTCCTATTTGAGCTAATTTTTGACAAGTTGTCCTATATTGTGCATTGATTTGCCGCAAATAGTGTAAACTAGCCAAAAACCGGCTAAAAAGCGAAATTGTTTAAAATTTCGTTACGGGTGCAATAAAAGTCGTAGCCACGAAAACTTTATATCGTTGGATTCAGCTCAGATTAAACTTTATGATAATGTTATTGTTACTCACTTTTGCTGGATTCGCATTGTCGAACTTTTGGGTCAAAAATGGTATTTTTCGAAAAAATCGATTTTCAAATTTTGAAAAACCACATATACCACATGAAAGCTGACAGTAAGCGGTCCTGAAAATCTAATTAAAAAATTGTTGCATTGAGTGAGTCGCGAGTAATAGCCAGTCAAAGTTGGAAAAGCGGCAAAGATCAAAGGTTTTTGAAAATCGAAAAAAATTGAATAACTATCGCAATTCTTGACGAAATGAGCTGATATTCGGGATTCAAAATGTTTTTGGTACTCCCTACATTTTTTGGTCAGACTTTAGTGAATTTTTACTTTTTGAAAAGATCTCGCCATAACAGTGGTTACGTTAGTGATTAAATTTTAATAGATACTTTTTGTGTTTTAAATAAAAGTTGGTTTTAAAAAATTATTGAAAATATTCTCTTGTGCCAGTTAAATTAACCAGCTACTGTATTCATAGTTTTTGTGATGTTTCTCCGTTTTTGACACTGGATTGGTGGAATTTGATAATTCCATTTGATTGAAGTTTTGTAAGTAGTTTGGCATTTTTATTTTCATATGGACATGCTTTATCGCTGAATTGTAAATTTAATAAAGGTAGGTATGTCGAAAATGAAATTATTTTTTACATACAATGAAACAAATTGGCGCTTCAGTAAAACAAGGATTTCCGAATAAACTGAGGTCATTTCCTCCACAAACATAAAACACAAGCAGCATAATAGAGATAACAATTTTAAATTGAATTTGTTAACAAATACTACAGCAGCAGCACTGTATGTGAAAAAAGCTGAAGACAGAACAAAGCAACTCATTAACAAACTTTGTAGCATCCTAGCCACTAGTCTTGTAATAATAATAATGATAATAATAATAATGATAATGATAATAATAATAAATTATTGTCACCCGCCTACCTGAATGTGTTATTTTTCAAACCCATTAGTTCAACCAGATCTCCGCTTTCCATGCTGGTAAACGGTACGTCTCCGATTTTCGATTTTGTAAAAATGATCAAGCTGAACTTTGTCCTTGGTTTTCGATAGGGTTAGATTCTATTTTGCTTGAATTAGGTACTGTTTAACCTCGGGCAAAACGGATGAACTCTGAAATTAAAAATAATATACGAGATATGGTCACTTTAACATAACCATCTGCGTAGCGGACAGTTTGTCGGAGAATGTCGGAGAGTTTGTCGCAGAAGAAGTCTGACAGGAGAAGTTTCAGAAGGGATCTGAGATTGATACCATTCACGATTTTCTTCCAGATTATCAAGCATTTCCTTGGCATCTTGGTAAACTAGAACTGCCCATGTTTCCCACAATGGATGAACGATGAAATCGATGAAGCCAACCTGAAACAGACAAAAGAAACTGGTGCACATACTTTGTTTCATGTTTTTTGTTTTATTATGTCATAACAATGAGCCAAAACCAGTGATGATAAATATAAATGGAGTGTTGTGTCCGAATAGCAGATTTAGACTGTTAATACCTGTGATGCCTCGATTGACGTTGTTTCTCGATCACACATCGGTGAAACGTCCAGCCCTAGTTTTCTTTCTTCTTGGTCTCCTTTTTCGGAAATATTCTTCCATGATTCTGCTGTTCCATTCACGATACAGATCGAGAGGATCGTGGGATTTGACAGATCAGCCAAGTGTATGATGTTTCGGAGAACCTAAAATAGAAGCATAAAGCAAAATACGCAAGGTTTACATTTCTATGCTGGTAATCGTGCTATGCTTCAGCACCACTGTTGGCTGGCGTTGCCCCATTTCGCCCGGTACGGTCAGTCGTGGAAATCTCCTTGGTTTCCCTTTCTGTGACCCCAATCAGAACCAAAACACCAGTACTGGACGAACGAACTTCCCCCTCGATGGAGACTTCATCGGCTGACGTGCGCTCTGCGGCCGAAAAGCCAGCACCTTTCAATCAGTCATGTACCTTTGGTGTATTTTTAAGGAAAATCAAGTTTTGTTTATTAAGTTAATTTTCTTTCCTTTATCGAGTCACCGAAAACCTGCTTAGTCTATAATAATTTAGCTGCTTTTAGCTTCATTGTAAGGTGTAAGGTGGTTAGATCAATGCTAGGCGTCAATTATAAGCATACTGCTTTGATTCTAACAAAATTTATATTTCTGGAGGACTGTAGGCTGTAAAAGTCCTGATGTCTAATACACAAAATGCTTGTGGAGTGACTCGCAGACGTAAGTCTAATAATCAGCTCAATCGTGTGCGCGAATTTTGTGCCTGCTTCTAGCTTTAGAAGACAAACATAGCCTCCACAAAATTCTTTGAGTGAAGGGTTTAATTTGCAGGCTGTTAGCGAGCAGAGCATAGTTTTTGCTCTGATAACAGAGAGTGTAGCTAGTGGCACACTCTTATATTATGTACTCTTGGTTCAGCTAAGTATAATTCCTACACCCTACAGATAGGAGGTGAGTAAAGCATAAGTGATAAGAGTGTGACACTATTCATAAACTCTGGCATCAGAAAAAACTATGCTCTATTCGCCAAAGGTTGAATTAGTTCTTGGTAATAATATATATCACTTGCAGTCATTTTTTTCCTCTACGCTTGCATGCTCAAGCTCGAAAATACAACTACTCAGTTGGTTCAATGTGCGTCTGTTGCGAGCTTTAGAACACAAAGATTGCGACCAAATTTCTTTGAAGTGATGGGTCCAATTTGGGGGGGGTGGTCAGCCATTAGCGAACAGAGCATAGTTCTTGCTCTGATAACAGAGACCAGGCTTAGTGTCATACTCTTATCATTATGCATTCTTGGTGACAGATTTTATTTGCAATTAGTAATACGCAATACTTATATAAGAGAAATAAGCTTCTAAAAACCGTAACTAGTTTTAATTATTTCTGGATTGTGCTCAGCGGAGGCCTGGTGGGTGTAAAGCTGTCTCCAGTGCACAGCATTATAAGTAAAGGAGTAAAGTCTGTATTTACCCACGAAATTGGCGTGGATTCGAAGAAGTTATAGCCACCATATTGGCAGCAATTGCGTGTACAGCAGGATACTACTGGCTATATCCTAGTATGCACAATTGTCAAATCCAGTCAACATCATCAGTTACAGCAGTTTGTCAGACTTGTGGGGGCGGAGTGGGGCATTATCGCGCAGTGCATGTACTTTCATCTGATTCAGAATATTCCTTACGGAAGCTTTCTTGAACTATCTTTGAGGAATATAAAGATAACAGTTTCGCTTTCTACGTTTTTGCGCAAACTTTACTTGAGTTCCTTGCTGCTAGCTAAGCAATGCAAAGGCGTATGTCATTTTTATGAACTACAACAGGTGGTTGCATAAATTCGGCAAGATCAACAATGTTCTGAGTATTACTGGCCTATGAACCGAATATGATGCGCTCTGACTTAATTTTGTTTCGACAGCGCAGACGGAGTAACAATTGCATACAAGCTGCATTTTCTGTAATGTTATGATGCTAAATAAGTACTGTGCTATAATTTTCACGCTGCTGTTGTACATTTTCAGTCCGTATACTAGACTTAAGGGTTGATCCTTTAAGTGAGCTGCCGGGGAGTTGAAGGATCCAGACCAATTTTTTGCTCAGCCGGGATTATAACATGCACAATCAGGCCTCCTCCACGGTTGTAGTCATCATTTGAGGTGACACTCCTGGCTCAAGTGATGTGTATCCGGCACCGTAGACCCTGGCAAGGGTAGGAGAATTCTCCAAGCCATTACCTTTTACTTTTACAATTCAAAGATTGTTTCATGCTACATCTAGATGTTGTTCATTCGCACATTTGTATTTTAGTGCATGCACAAAAGGAAAGGTTCAGTGGAGGAATGGTTATAATCCAGATTCTTGAAAAGTTTCTAAGCAACCGACAATGGCACACCATGAACAGAAACTTGCTTTCACAAACCCATCTGATCCGATGGAGCTCCAACAACTTGATATTGCGGAGCATGGCAGTTGGCATTCTCATATCAGCTTGCGCCTAGTAACT
>JASAND010003734.1:0-15280 GCA_030248195.1 Trissonchulus latispiculum
CACCTGGCAGAACTCGACCAAGTCGTCTTCTGCTTAACGCTCAAGCACTGCACGAATACAGCCACAAGAACAGTGCTTCTGTAGAAAGCTGAAACCTGAATTCGAATCTAATATGTTCAGGGTATGCAACTTAAATTTTACATAATAAGCAGGATTCAACTTGAAAATGTTTCATTTTTAAATCATCGGTCTTTTTATTATCAAATTTTAGGTAATTCTCCAAAAGTAGTACTAAAAAGTAGTAAAATGTAGTTCGTCAACATACGTAAATCATTTTCATATCGGAATGTCACAACCCTGATACCCTGATTCGAAAGTTATTAAATCTGTTAGGCCTAAACTTCGCCTAAACTCAAATATTTGAATGAACAGCTGATTGATATTTAACATTTTTGATCGCCCACAGGGTTCTACACTATCTTTCAATTCATAGGCTATAAATTTGTTCACCGAACCCCATAGTAGACTAATATCTGTTCGTGTTGTCGCATTGCTGCAAGGAGTTTGCGAAGCTTTCAATTAAAAGTGAGCTTTTGATCCTAAAAAGCTTTCCTTTTGCTGCCATTTAAGCGTCCAAGTAGACCGGGTTCCTTAAGACTAGGCTAATGCTTAATGGTTAGTTGAAGGTTCCAAATTCTGTATAAAGTACTTAGCAGGAAGCCTTCTCTACTGTTCCTCCTATTATCTTTTCTTTTTATTTGTTTTCATCCAAAGTCCCACTCTTTTCCGTGAAAAATATTGATGTTGCAAACCAGTACGCTCTGGGTGGGAAATTTGGCCGTATTTGCAGGTTTCCATTTGTTAAAGTGTCAAGGGGACGCACACCTCTAGTCAAGCCAATAATTCTTAACGGTTCACTTGGTCTTTAGTTGGTTCAGTCAAATTACACTTAAGTTGGCTATTAGGTTACTCTGGTTAATTTGTTGTAGGTGGAAAGCTAGGTTAGGTGGAAGGTTCAAGAGAGAGCTTAGTCTTTGTCTTTCTCTTAGGAGGATTGTGTTCTGTATTACTGAACCCCTGGTTTGCTAAGACGATCTAGGCTGAATTTTAAATAATATAAACACTACTACTACTACTGCTTTCACTAGATCCGGGTTAAATTAACATAATTAATAGATCCTAATTAGTTAATTAATTTGGGTTTTGGCACGAACAACGTTGCCTTTGAACTGTAACGTTGACGGAAGTAAAAGTAACTGGTGGTACTGATGAAATGTGCTGGCAAAAACGGTCGTGGTTGTTGTTTACTAAAACTTTACTTTTACCAAAAGTTTACCACCAACCAAATAAATCGCAAGTTGGCAATCTAAACCAAATTACTTGCGCTACAAAAGCTTGGACTAAGTCTGAAACAATCTCAATTTACTTTGGCAAAAAGTCGACATACATGTAATTTTAAAAATTCTTATTCATTTCAGGACTCACTCAACGTAACACTTTGATTTGATATGGAATTCCTAAATCAGCCCTAAGTGTGGTTTGGTTACTCAGGAATGAAAATTCACTTTACATTTATGTTTTTTCTAATCATACTAACTCTGTCCGCTGGTGAAACTGATGACATCAAAAATCTAATTCACAAGATGCAGTCCAATCTCGGTTCTGAGGGTCAGTGTGTCAACTTCGACGATATACTGACCCATGCCGATCCCGGTTGGCGAAAACCCCCCACCCGACCGGTTGTGGTCAGTACCCGGGTCATTTTGGAAAAGGTAAAGGACGTCTCCGAGGAACGGGGTGGGGCGGAACTTTGTCTCTATGTGGAGGGAGAATGGACTGACCATCGTCCACTCTTACGCCTAAATCAGACCGGTCAGCGGCCGTGTCATGTCGCAGGGACCATTGCGGATACGTCCCTCTGTGAGGCCATTTGGACGCCACAGTTTTTCTTTCCTTCTGTCCACAGAATTAAACTGGAAAAGACGCCGTATCCCAACATTGAGATGACAATGAGATTGGATGGATTGATTACGTATAGAATGAAATACTGCCTGTTGACTCCATGCTATATGGATCTTAGGTAGATTTTGTTTCAGTAAAGTAATACATTGGACACAAGTCTAGTTTCATTATATGCAGTATTGCACCTAAGTATCCCAACTATCCCATAATTAAGTCAATACAAAGCATGTCGAATCGAAACGCATTTGGATACTTTTCTGTCGTTAGTACAAGTAATCACAATTCTGTTATTACAGTACGTTCTGTGAGAAATGTTTTAATTTAAATTAAATCCAAAGATCCAGTTTTAGTTTTGGACGAACAAGTACATATTATTTAGTACAATTCTATTCCATCAGTTAACAGCTTGAGGTTGGGCAATTTTGGTACCTAAGATGAGTTGCAATCGTTTATTGTAGGGATTTTCCCATGGATAAAGCTGACTGTACGATGGCTGTGTATGATTTATCTCGGGACGCGAGACGGGTACAATATACTTGGGCTTCTACAGATCCATTACAAAAGATTTGGCCTTTGAAAACTGCTCAGCACTCCTTGCTCTTCAATACAACATTTCAAGTCAGCTCTCAAGAGGTGGGGTACCCATAAAATGTCCATTAAATGGTCGGAAAGCACAGAACGTTTCCATTCAACTGCATAGTACTAAAATAATTACTTAAGTGCAAATGTGAAAAATTAAAATAAATTTACTTATTGAAAAATTTAAATAATTTTATTTCTTCTTTTTTCAGACAAACGGCAGCGTACCAGCCACCACTCTTTACGTAAAATTGGTGTTCAAGCGATTGAACGGTTGGTATCTGCTTCAAGCTTATACTCCATCTTATCTGATTATCCTAATTTCCTGGCTCTACAATACAATGGGACTGGAGACGAGAACTTCCAGATTACAACTGCGGGCATCCCTTCTACTCGCACTGATGCTGCTTTTTTCTAATATTCATCGACAAATTCCCAGGGTCGGCTATGTTAAAGCTTTGGATGTGTGGTTATTAATGGTTTTAGGTATGAAATTTGTGACCTGGTTAGTACTGTGAATTAGTATTACATTTCAAGGTCTTCACAGACTGACTTATTAAGCAGCCCACGAAATTATTAAAACTTAACATGAAATTTGTGGATATAAATGCCCCGCTGCACAGTGGTAAGATGATCGTTAGCCAAAAGCAGGAAGGCAAATTTAGATACACTTAGTGTCAAAGATTTGGACACTATTTTGGAATCTGCTTATACAACAAAGCATATGTATTGCATGGCAAAGTTATGGTTCAAAACTAACAAAAACTGTTTTATTTTTATATTCGCGATTTCTCACAAATCTCCCACCAATCTTACATCTGAGGGAGAGCTTTATTTCTTTAGTCCAATCAGGTGTAAGATTTTATCGAAGGCAGGTCTTGGCAGTGGCTTTGTCATAATGTCCGCCACCATGTCCTGAGAACTACAGTAATTTAGGGCTATAGTCCCATTAGAAACCTCCTCCCGGATGAAGTGTTGTTGAATCTCGATGTGCTTCTGTCGAGAGTGGTAGACCGGATTCTTGGACATCGCAATCGCTGCTTGATTATCCTCGTTGATGATGATCGGGGTAAAGTCAACCGCCAGTTCTAGGAATAACTGACGCAGGTAAAGTGCTTCGCGAACAGCAGTTCCTAGGGCAAGGTACTCCGCAGCGCTTGTGCTGACGCTGACGCTTTTCTGCTTACCGCTGTACCAGCTGATAGCACTCCCACCGAATAAGAAGATGTAACCGCTGGTGGATTTGCGGTCATCCACATCGCGAGCAAAGTCGGCGTCGGCATAGCCAACTGGTTTTCCTTGAGCGGGGCAAAATTCCAATCCGAAACCTAATGTCCCTTTTAAGTATTTTAGGATTCTCCGAGCCGCCGTCATGTGTGTTTCTGTGGGTTGAGAACAGTATCTGGCGCACACTCCCACCGAAAACTGGATATCAGGTCGGGTTGTCAACGCCAGAAAAAGTAGGCTTCCTATTATCGACTGGTATTGTTCCTGATCTGCTGGTTTTGAGCCATTTTCTTTTCGCAGCACGACATTTGGATCTGCTGGCGTAGCCACAGGCCCACAGTTCGCTTGACCAAATTTTTGGAGAATGTTGTCCACATATTTTCGTTGGCTCATGCGTAGTGAGCCGTCATTTTTCCTTTCATTGAAATTTGGCTTGTACTTGTCGATCGTACCGTCTGCTTTCTTCTTTATACGGAAAGCCCATTTGCAGCCAACAGCTTACCGTCCAAATTCAAAATGAAAGCCTTCCACTGACATTTCAGAAGCTTGCGATAAGGCTTTCTTTTTAGCTTTCCCTGAACGCATCCTTCACAGATGATGTCGGAATCAACTTTACTCCAACTTATCTTCAGTCCACGGACGTGTTCTCCAGTGATTAGTAGTTTCATTCGCCGTGGGGAACAGTGACCAAGTCGGCGGTGCCAGACTTCAAAATCAGTACTTGTAGCTGCAGCCATTCTGAGTCCATCTTCCTTCGGGACTTCGCACTTCAGAATGCAACTCTTGTTCTCCCACTCACCGACAGCTAGGGGTTTACCAAAGGTGCCAAAAAGTGTCATCCCATTGCTGTCAAACGTCACTGTGCTCCCACGTGCGTTTGCAGACCGCACGGAGAAAAAGTTACAGGTTAAATCGGGGACATAGAGAACCTCTTCAAACTGCAACCTGTTGCTTTTATCGCTTACCTTGCAAAGCAACGTCATTTTTCCGGCTCCTTCCGCAAAGCAAGCGTGACCATCTCCCAGAATCACGCGTTGTGGCTGGCTAAATGCGGTGTAGCTTTGGAGCAGGTGCTTGTCCCGAACCATGTGAGATGTTGCTACTGAATCCGCAATGAAATGAGACTTCTTTTCCACTTTCGCGCCGTAGAGAGCCGTCACCAGACTATCGTCTTCGTCACGCTCTTCTTCTTTTTCGCCACTATTCCAGGCGGATTTGTTTCCTTGTGCACTAGGACAGTCTCTTGCAAAATGTCCAACGCCACCACAATTATGACAGGTACCAGTCCTTGAACCCCATCGGGGGAGTCCTGTTCCTCTACCCCGATTGCCCCTTCCATGGCCCCCTCTTCCGCGGCTGGCCGATTGGTTTCGATTTGCAGAGCGGAAATCACGGTTGCCAGCGGCCGCCGCCAGGGCTGAAGTGGAATTGCGCGTCTCTTGGCGCAACCTCCGGTTTTCTTCGCTTCGAAGAGCTTCTTCCAATTCCGGAAGGGTCACATCACCTTTGGTGAGAAATGCTTGACGCACCAACTGAATGCTGGGGTCGGGATGCTCTTCAAGCCCATGAATTAAAATTCCAACTTGCAGGTCTTTACCCAGATTGACTTGGATATTAGCGAGTCGCTGAACAATGTCCTGATACTCACTAAAGTATTTGCTGACTGTCTTCTTCGGGGTCAGCTTCAAATTCAACAGCCTATCTAGGAGCTGCAACTTGTTGGATAAGGATGGGCGATCAAAGTTCTGGACAAGGGCATCCCACTTGTCTTTAGGACTGTCCAAACCATCTTTCATAATGATGTGAAGAACCGTATCGTCCACAGCCTGGTTCAAAATGTTACGGACCCGAGCGGCGTTGACGTTGTACCGCTCCAGGTCATGGAGTTGACGCCAGTGTTCCCTGCGCTGGGCTTGAGTTGCATCTTCGGCCAACTCCCCAGGGTTCTGAGGAAACGGTTCAGCCCCAGTCACAATCTTCCAAAGTTCGTGAGCTTCTAAATAGTCCTTCATGCAGACTTTCCAGATTGGCCAATTAGAGTTCCCAGCCAGTTTCTTGAAGCCGGGGACTTTATCATCTTTCGCCGCCATTTTGGACTTCTAATCCTTTGTCCCGCTGCACAGTGGTAAGATGACTGTTAGCCAAAAGCAGGAAGGCAAATTTAGATACACTTAGTGTCAAAGATTTGGACACTATTTTGGAATCTGCTTATACAACAAAGCATATGTATTGCATGGCAAAGTTATGGTTCAAAACTAACAAAAGTTTTATTTTTATATATTCGCGATTTCTCACAATAAGTATGCCACGTCATGACCTAGACCTTTTACAAGACGCAAACTGAACATCCATAATGGTTATTGGAAAGACGTATGCTGGTCGAAGTACCAATCCGTTGCGTTACGTAATTACGTAGGTGTGACCTAGTGGTTACCCTTCTATAACTATCATTATCGATTGTGGACTCTGTCAGTTGATTCTTCGTCCTGCACCACGGTGGGATTTCACAGACGTTTCTTCGTATTGTCTATAAAACTGACAGCAATGTTACTGCACAGCATGAGCAGTTGAAGTTCTCGGCAGTCTGAAATGGGAACAAAACTGACGTAATTACAACATTGGAAAACGGAGTATTTTATTATGTCACAGAAGTAAATTCAAACTTTACAGCACTTTATCGGCTCGTTGGTCTAGTGGCATGATTCTCGCTTAGGGTGCGAGAGGTCCCGGGTTCGACTCCCGGACGAGCCCAAGATTTTGCTTTAAATGGCATTGTTTTGAAAAACCTACGGGTGATTGTAAAGCCAGCCCAGCCCAAGCCACAATCTCCTGCCCCGGAGGGTAGAATCCTATCTGGAATGCCAGCCCCATTGGCTAAAACCCAGCCCAGTTTTCCAGCCCCTGAAGTAAACTTTTCCCAGCCAGCAGCATGAAACGGTCCATGCAAATTCCATTAACCTGGACCAGTTCCAGAGAACAAGCACAGAAAAGAGTGGTCCCGGCCGATACCTTATTTTTCCGGTTAGCCAAAATGCAAGTTAAAATGTAAAATATTTGATATTTTTGAAGGCTACTGGCTCCTGACATATGCTGGCAATGCTGCTGGTTGGGAAAAACATAAAACCCCAGGGGCTGGAAAACGGGGTTGGAAAATGAAGTTTGGATGCGAGAGAGCGAGAGTGGAAGCTGGGACTGGGGGACTAGGCTGGGCTTTACCAGCACCAGAATCTAGTCTAACCAGATTACAGTAAAGTTAGGTTTCGTTGCTCTTTCATCAAGTACGATGTGTTCATCATTTCGACTTCCTAGTTTACTCGACGGCCTCACAAATGTTATCCAACAAAACAGTATTAAGAATGAATACAAACAACTATAAAGCCATCTCAGAAAATCGTTCCACTCATCACAGAATGGCTGCAACTCGTAATGCTCCTGTTGTTTTTGTCGATAAGCGTGTTTTCGTTGTCGGTCCATAGGAGTTTATAGCCACCGTTTAACGGCCCATGATTTTTGCAGCGAGTATGATGAGTAAGCAAGTCGGCAGAGCAGAGCATTACCCTATACATACAGGTTTTTATTTTCAGGATTTCTCATCCTCAGCTGCATTGAAGATACAGTGGTAACCTATCTTTGCAATAGAATCAGACATCCGAAGTATCAGGTGTCCTGTACATCAAATCAGTCTGACTACAGCTTCCTAAGTCAATGGGAAAGTCATATAGCAAGTAAATTTGTAGTGAAACAAAGATTTGTAAAAAATGCTTGAATGCTACCCAGAAGTGTTGTTGCAATAGCATCACAAGATTGACGTTTGCCAGTTCAGATGTGCTTCTTACTGTCACAAGACTGACTACACACAGCCTATTATTATATAAAGGTTAACAAAAATTCGGAAAAACCAAAATCAGGGTTTACACAAGGTTGAGTGAACAAATCTAGTTTTGACAAACTTGTAAGGCCATAAAACTTATAAAATCAGATGGCAGGGTTTCGCTAAATTTCAAAAAGCTCAATAATTGACAAACTTTTGTTTCGTTAGCAGGTCAGTAATTATTGTTTCCTTTGTTTCAGAAATGACAACGGAGCCTCTGCTGGGAATCGCCTGTCGACCTCCCAGTATTCGATCAGCCTCCAATGGTAATCGAAAAGACTCCACATCAACGGTTAAGCCGTGGGATCGGAGTCGAAGAATGAGCAACGTTGATCATGACAAGACCTACAGATCTTGGGCCAGGCGAATTGATTTTGCTTTTATATTTGTGTATCCGGCCTTATTTATTGTAGCTAACATTGCCTACTGGTGTCACTATCTACAGCCTGGCGTAGTCGGATTTGGAGGAAAAAGTTGAAAAATTGTAATACAAATTCTTAGTTCTTTTTGATGCTAATTTATAAAATTATGCAAATAAATGTAATGTACATACTGAGCTCCAGACAGCAATACCAATGAGTTGCAATCCATTTTGCCTGATGAATTTGTAATTTGCAAAAAAGCTTCTGGAAAGCTGAAAGCTAGAGTACAACTGGATCAGTTTATAATGCCAGAACCCACAACTTTATACAGCAGTTTTTGTTGACTTGAACAAGCTGCTTACAATTACAAAAACAGTTAAATGGTAACAGCAAGAAAAAGCCGAGATTAGTAGTGTAAGATTCCAAAAATAAGCGATGCCATATCATGATCCATGATGTCGTAAACGTTAATGGTACACATTAAAATAGTAAAATTCGTCGGTGTGTGTATGCAATTCTGATATATATATATATATATATATATATATATATATATATATATATCCTGAGCGTTAGATTCTACTACAACAGTGTAGAGAATTGAAGAGAATTGTGATTTGATCACACTATAGAAATGTGTAGTCTTCTTGTCTATAGTATAGTATAATACGGCACGCCTGCTTTTTTACATTGGCGCACTGGGTAGATTTCCGGGTTTTCTTATGATATTGAATATCGACGCTCATCTGAGCATTCCAATGCTGATTGCCTATCCAGATTCCCGATGTCTGACACAGAGGACGAAAAAGAAAATCCTGTTGTGGAAGAAGTGAATGCTCTTATATCTTCTGCTATTAACTGTCCGGGGATTCCTGCTTCATTCTAAATTCTGCCTCAAAGTAGGCAAACACGCTCATATTTCGTGGCTAAAACTGGTTAGCAATACCATCGTCATGCGCACGCGCTTTCTTCTTGCTGCTGCGATATTCCTAAATCCTATTTCCTACTTTGTCTCAAATTTGGTTTTGGCGCAACAGCGGCGTATCTAGTGACGCAATGAAACCTAGAGAGCTGATGTTGCAGCCCTGCTGTAGTTATATATATTTCTGAGAAATTTGTCATCTTCATCACTTGCTAAATTAATTGCAAAATGTGGCTGAAAATACTGAAAACTTTATGGCCCTATTTCTTTAAAGATTAAACGGATTAGATTAAAATTAATCCGCATTAAAGAAATAGCACCTCGGATTAAACGGATTAAAATTTAATTCAGCGAGATAACCGAGTTAAACGGATTAAATTTAATCCTATTTCTTTACTGCACCTAGGATTAAAATTTTAATCTAATCTTGTTTCTTTATTCACACTTCGGATTAAAAAATCAACGAGTTAATTTTAATCCAACCTGCTTAATCGCTGTTTCTTTAAAGATTAATTTTAATCCGTTTAATCCTCCGCCTGCATTTTAAACTAACTTTTAATCCTCGTGCAGCTACGCGGATTAAACGGATTAAAAGTTGGCGGATTAAAATTTTTAATCGCTGTTTCTTTAATGGCGGATTAAATGGATTAAAATCAACACGTCTAATCCGCGGATTAAAAATGGTCGGATTAAACGAGTTAATTTTAATCCGTTTAATCCTGCATTAAAGAAATAGAAATTAAAATTTTAATCCGGCTGCTTTTTAATCCGTTTAATCCGACCATTTTAATCTTTAAAGAAATAGGCCCTATGATAAATAGAAGTAAAATGGTTCACATTCAATCACTGACCATTTAATTTAGTTCAGTACTTAATTAAACAATTAAGAATTTTGACTAACTACTATCTGGAATAACTTCCATTAAACGTGTCAGATTTTAGTTAGAAATAAGCTACGATTTAATCCAAATATATCAAGCGTAATGTTTCGTTTTTAATTTACTAAAATCTACCATTTTTAAACCTTTTTTCATTAAAACTTATCAGGAATTATTTTAGTTTTTGTTATTATTTAGCTGTATTTAAGCTGTAGTATGAGTTTGATTCTAACTTTTCGAGTCCCGACTTTCAAATTTCAAAAATTTGACATTCTATTTTTGGAAAGGCCTTTAAATAAGTAATAATTAGATGTGCTATCTCTTCAAACTTATTTTAATATTATTCTTGCCCAGTGGAGAACTTGAGGTAAGGGAAGTAAGGTAAGGATGTGCCACAAAGCAGTTACTTGTTACTATGCTGCTGTCTTTCTGCTCTTTCGTTCTCGAAGGACCTCAACTTTTAACTAACACTAAACAAGTAACAATCCTTGCTCAACAAACAACAAATTGCTCCCCCGTTCATGTTCCCGAAACTAGAACTCCGTTCCTGTTCCCGTTCCTGTTCCCGTTCCTGTTCCCGTTCCTGTTCCTGTTCCTGGTCATGCTCCTGTCCCAGGTTCGAGACACCACCGTTGCTTAACTATTTTCCAAAATTGGCAAGCCTGAACTTGCTCTTTTTATTGCGTTTATCACGCCTAATTATGCATCAATTTTATTACACTTAATTCTAAATTGATTCTACGAAATATTTAGCTCTAATCCGAATTCTGTTTTAGTTCTGCTGGAGGACTGCAGTGATTTAAAAAGCCGATGGCCACTAGACAAATTAAAGCTCTAAGTTGTTTGAACTGTTAAATATTGCAAGCAAAATTATTTTGTAAATTTAATTGACAAATAACGCTAACTGCAATACATGAGATGAGTTTGAGTACGGATCAGAGTAGTATCGAGGGGGTCCATGGAAACTTTTCGAACTTCTACCTCCCCCTTTTCGAAAATGTTTGAAATTTTTAGCTATTTTAGGGCAAATTTGGCCTTTTTTGGAAAAATTGTGGTTTGTACCTCCTCCCTTTTAGGGTCGAACCCCCCTTTTTCAAATCCTGGACACGCCCCTGGTGCAGACCTATCAAGAAGTTGGAGCTAAGTGTGAACATCTTATGTAGGTAAACAAAAAATCTGTAGTAATTTATTTAATATAATGTTTTTCATGCAACATGTGCACAATTTTATGCAAAATAAACATTACAACACAATAGACTCATAAAATCAGTAAATTTGAGCTAGCTTTGGATGGTGCAGCCAATGACTGACCAACGGCCAATGGCCTGCCAAACCTACTATAGCTGAGATTTTCACGGCCTACGGCCAATGGAAATGCTAACCAACTGCTAATCTGTATTGGTCAACCGTATTTTCGCTCGTGTTCGGGCTCCATCATCTGACCCTAAATGGTTCATCCCGAAATTTTTACGTTTGGTGGGTTTGAACCTGAATAACTCTGGCCCTGCTCGCTTTCGAACTCCAATATTTTGTCTCGTTTTTGAGAACATATGTCCTTATATTGTGTGTGAAAATGAGCGAAATTCGTGACTATCGATTTTGGAGTAAAGCGGCCTCCAATTTTGTGTCTTATTATGAGAACTAAAGTTTAATAGTATAATCTTTTAATAATATCCTCGAAAATAATTTTCATATCAAATTTAGCATGAAGTTCTATAAAATTAACCACCCTGTGAATATAAGTTCGAAGATATTTTTATAACTAAATAACTGTTTTTAAACTTAGATGATTTAAACTTAATTCCAAAACGATCAATATTTGCAGCAACCGAAGCTGAACTAAAAAGTATCTGACTTTTGAAGAAGCTAGTTTACCAGCTGAGCGAGTAAAAACTTTAAGCATTTGAATTGTTTTCAAGATCTTATGTTTACGTCCATTCTTGCATAATCCGTGCCCCATGGCGACGTTTTGATAATGGTGGTATCTTGATCTGTGAGCGAAGGATTTTGACACCCTTATCTTACGGTTATTACGAAAACCATAATCCACCCCAATCCATCCGTTTATCCACCATAATAAATTGCTGTGTTCAGGGAAAACTAAGCAAGAAAATGTTGTACGGAAGAAGAGCACGAAAGAAGTCACTCACGATCTTAATTAGGCAAAAACAATTTTAAAACCAGTTCGCCAAGATAGCACATTTAAATTTAAATTATTGAAATTTGAAAGTCGGGACTCGGAAAGTTAGAATCAAACTCATACTACAGCTTAAAGACAGCTAAATAATAACAAAAAACTAAAATAAATCCTGATAAGTTTTAATGAAAAAAAGGTTTAAAAATGGTAGATTTTAGTAAATTAAAAAACGAAACATTACGCTTGATATATTTGGATTAAATCGTAGCTTATTTCTAACTAAAATCTGACACGTTTAATGGAAGTTATTCCAGATAGTAGTTAGTCAAAATTCTTAATTGTTTAATTAAGTACTGAACTAAATTAAATGGTCAGTGATTGAATGTGAACCATTTTACTTCTATTTATCATAAAGTTTTCAGTATTTTCAGCCACGTTTTGCAATTAATTTAGCAAGTGATGAAGATGACAAATTTCTCAGAAATATATATAACTACAGCAGGGCTGCAACATCAGCTCTCTAGGTTTCATTGCGTCACTAGATCAAGTTACGCCGCTGTTGCGCCAAAACCAAATCTGAGACAAAGTAGGAAATAGGATTTAGGAATATCGCAGCAGCAAGAAGAAAGCGCGTGCGCATGACGATGATATTGCTAACCAGTTTTAGCCACGAAATATGAGCGTGTTTGCCTACATTGAGGCAGAATTTAGAATGAAGCAGGAATCCCCGGACAATTAACGCCTTGCCATTAACAGGGACCGACATAGCCTTTACAACTGCAAATGATCCCGTTCTCAGTACCGTTCTGAAATATGCTAGAACAAAATGGCCAATGAAGCTGTCTCCTAAAGAAAAACATTTGTTGCCTTACTTCACACGACGAACCGAACTGACATTGTCCCATGATTGCCTTGTTTGGTGAGATCGCCTAATAATACCAGCTTCATTGCAGAAAGAGGTTTTAAATGAGTTTCAAGCCGATCATATGGGAATTGGACGAATGAAGCAATACTGCCAAAGTTTGGTATGGTGGCCTGGTGCCAATGGAGATATCGACGACATTGCCCGCAGATGCCAGGATTGCTACTCAAGCAAGTCTGCCCCAAGATCTGTCAGCAAGTCAGTGGAATGGCCTAAAGAAAGCAACCCGTGGAACAGGATTCATGTAGATTTTCTAGGGCCGTTTCAAGGAACAATCTGGTTTGTGGCGATAGATGCTTTCTCCGGATGGCCAGAGATCTTTAAAGTTTCTACTACCTCTTCGACAGCTGCAATTACTGCTCTGAAAGAATGTTTTGCCAGATTTGGCCTTCCCAAAACCATGGTTTCGGATAATGGAACCGCATTCACTTTGAAAGAATTTGCCACTTTCGTTCAGCAAAATCGAATAATTCATCTGTTCTCCCCCGTATACCATCCTTGCTCTAATGGGTTAGCAGAGAGGATGGTGCGTACGTTCAAAGAAAAAATGAAAGTTTTTGGGTCCGATTCGAATAGTCTTCAAAGATTCCTTTTCGCCTGCCGGTCGAGTCCGAATTCTGTCACTGGAACCAGCCCGGCTCAATTGATGTTCAAGTTTCCTGTTCGGCGTAGAATTGACCTGATAAAAGAATTTTCACAGGATCATGGCCAGGCTTCTTGGCGGAAGCTCAAGAATCCGCAACTTTAAAAACATCAGCAAGTTTGGGTACGCAACTTTGCGCCCGCTCCAATGTGGGTTCTGGGAATGATTTTGGAAAGAATTGAGAAATATCTTTACAAGGTCCAAACTGACAGCGGAATCTGGATCAGGCATGTCGATCAATTATGATCGCGGTCCATCAAAGCTGTGGATAGCGATGCCGATGTTAGGGCTGCTGGTGTTACTTCAGAGCCAGAAATGCCTTGGTATTGTGTGGATTTTCCCACAAGACCGTTACATGTGGATCAACCACAACCAATGCAGCAGCATCTTCCACCTAGCCTGGAAGGAAATGTTCCGCAATAGAAGACCACCCTTGCGTTATGATCCCGGCACGAGAACATATACCAGAAGAGTTTACAATTAGAGGAAGGTAGAAGTGTAGAGAATTGAAGAGAATTGTGATTTGATCACACTATAGAAATGTGTAGTCTTCTTGTCTATAGTATAGTATAATACGGCACGCCTGCTTTTCTACAAACGTTCAACAAGTCAGTGTTAAATGGAATGCGTTAGATTTGCCGGAAGTCACACTAGCATATTGAAAGCTGATTTAAGAGCTGCTGTTCATAGGCTAAATTGTTTCCATCCTGATAGTCTTTACCTTTGTGTGATGACTATGTTTTGTGTTAACAGGGAAAATAATGTGTAATCAAGGATTTTTGATTATGGATGAATCTTTAGTTACATGTAACTCTAACAAAAGGGGATCTTGGTTTTCCGTGACATTCAGTAAACCCAATTCTCCTTTGTAAGGTTACCACACTTTATGCGGAAGCTGGAGCAGACTTGACTGTTCTTTTGCTGTACTCCATCTGGTAAAACTGGCAGAAAATTTTGCTAAAAACCATTATTTGTTAGAATGTTTGTTTGTGTCAATCATTTTATAGCTCAAAGTGTGAGGATAATGTTGACACCATCGATCTCGTCTGTGGCTTCGAATAATCTGCCACACGAGGGGTTTGCTTAAATTTTATTCACTGCAGTTAAAGTTCAGGGATCTTTTCTTCAATATCCCCCCCCAGCCCAGAAATAGTTAACGGCTCAACCCATTTTGTTCAAATTTGGAGGGTAGAGTGCCCGATGTTTCCTGAATACAAAAATTTAAAAAAATTTCAAAATTTTTAAATTTTTAAAAATTTTAAAATTTTTTTAAATTTTTGTATTCAGGAAGCATCGGGCACTCTACCCTCCAAATTTGAACAAAATGGGTTGAGCCGTTAACTATTTCTGGGCTGGGGGGGATATTGAAGAAAAGATCCAAGTTCAGCGGTACTAACTACAATTTATCCTGACACTATATCAAATCAAATACCATCGGAAGAGGAATTGAATCGATCTCTCTTCTGTAGTTTGCTATGGCTATGGGTAACATTTTGTTGAGGTGGCAAAATTACGACACAAAAAGTCAACACGCAAATTGCGAAAGTTATACAACACAGTTTGCGTATATGTGAATATGGCGGCTTTGGCGGTGAACGTGTTCAGAGTGTATCGGTTGGTAGTGCATAAAACAACAGGTGAAGTCAAAATTACTATTTCCGGGGAAACAAGGACATTACAGAATTACACAATGGGAAGTAGTTTATGCAGCAGAAGAAGTAAATTTAAACTTTAAGTAGTAATAGAGAGATGAACTGGGACCTGTTTGGGAGCCATTTTCTTCCCAATTTTTGGGAGCTATTTTCTTCCCTATTTTTTGGGAGCAAACTTGATCCCT
>JASAND010003735.1:0-21482 GCA_030248195.1 Trissonchulus latispiculum
TTTTGTTTTGAACATCGATTTCTCAAAAACTACCCAATGGATTCGAGTGATTTTTGGCAGAATGAGAATTCGCACTATTGCGGAGGGACATTTTTCTTGGTTTGAGCTAAAACGTCTCCAGTTGCGAGAAAACGCAATGCAAAGTTGCGAAATTTCGTGTCATCGCACATTTAATGGATTTTCTTGACTGTTAAGACCTGCTGAGCCAAATCCAAAAAATGTCCCTCGGCCCACATGTCCTTTATAGGACAGCACAAGAAAAAATTTTGGCCGATTCCACAGTTTTGAGAAATCGATGTTCAAAAATTTTTGGTCTATATTCAGCCTGTAAGATGTCAGTATGTCAGAAAATTTTAACTATTTTTTCCAGATTTTTACAAGTTTCGTGCTCTCATGAGAATCTGCAAATTATAAGCTTTAAAATGATGTATAAAGCTCTTTCCAACTCACAAAATTGCGAAAGTTATGGCGTTTCAAAAAATACGCACGAAAGCACGGCACAAAACGATACCAGCACCTTAAGTGCTCATGCATTATATAGCACTGGAGCAGTGGAGAGGTGGGATCAGAAGCAAACCCGGGGCTGTGTCCATTTTTGAGTGCGTGACTCTGGTGCACCTAGCACCCCTTCGCAGGGGGTAGGCGGACACGTTGCAGGGTACTGGTTGATCCCAAGGGAGGGGGTGCCTTTCCGCCGGGAGCTCAGCGCCCTACTCTTATCGATAATCGGATTAGGGTTCTTTAGCGTGCCTGTCCCCAGCAAGACAGTACACGGGCCCACCAATTTTACGCCTCATCCGACCGGCGGAGCTGTAGCCTAAGTTTCTTGCTCAAGGAAACAATGTAGCGTCATTATGGCTAAGGTGGGGATCGAACCTCGGGCCTTCCGATCCGAAGTCCACCGCCTTAACCATTCAGCTACACGGTCACCATTTTATTTAAAGATCTAAAGAATCTTCGCTGATCAGTTAGTGAAAGAGTGTTATGAGTCATCCGAATACAGAATATTTCCGGTTTTGTAACTGCTAGATTACGGAAGCAATGTACATACGTGTAAATATATGCGTAATTACACCGATCAGAAATCGAACTTTTTATAGAAGAAATTCACACGTAAAAGATGCCGGCCCTATCTTAAACCACTGCACACACGCATTTACGGTGAAGAGTATATTTATCATGCAAAATGCGTGTGAGGACTCGGGCCGACCAAACATAAGAGACCTGCTGCGCTGAGGCGCAGCAGGAAAAAGGATCCCCAGCTATTTGATAGTGGAATCGAATAATGTGGCCGATGCCTCACGAAAAAATTTACTCTAGTCTGCAAAAAATCTGGAAAATTAAATTACTGCAGTAAAATAATTTCCGAAAACTAATGTTAGCTTCGTTGTATTCGTTAGAAAGAGCAAATGTCAAGCTGCATTTTGATATAAAAATGGCTTCTTAGCTCCAATGAATGAATGAGTAATAAAGGTTCAAAGTTGATATCTCCAAAAGGAATCACCACCTTTAGGTGCTGGTATTCTTTTGTGCCCGCCAGCTGTCACACTCTTATCTATTATGTACTCTTGACAGCACTAAAATAACATATAGAAAGTTTCATACACTTTCATAACGAATTGGAGCCTGTAAGGTCAAATTTACACAAAGCGATACCAGCACCTTAACTAATCATCGGAATTTTCTTTCCATAAATTGATGCTCCGATTGAAATTGGTTTGCGTTGTTGATTTGAACCGAAACTATACTGGAGTTTTAGTGCAGTATTTGGTTTCAACCGCAGCCTATGTACAATAAATTATACAACAGTGAACTATCAACTTGATCTGGTTAGACTAACCAGTTTAGCTCAAATTTTGTACCATAGGCAGTCCATACATGCATTTTGCAGATATTATTATTATGTTTTCGATACGGCTGCTGATCGCTAGCTCTGGTGAATAGGTTGAATGGAAACAGGATTAGCCAGTAGTGGCTTCATTTGATTGAGTACCTGCAAAGCGATTCAGTAATTTGTTGGAAGTAAAGTCGGTGAAGGGTGCATGTTTAACCTTGTGGCTAGCAGAGATAATCTAGCTTTAAAGTCTCAATCTCTGTCGCTGTTATACACCCCCCCGGCAAATTCATTGAGTCTAAAATTCACATTTTGACCTGGCAGCTTGATTCGTGTATATAATTACGAGTGATGGGCTGCAAAACAGTTTATGATGTCTAGTTTTCATACAATGGTGTTGGTCGGAGCGCTTGTGCTTACGGTTTTGGCTGTGGTAAGCTCATTACAATACTCTTGAGCTTTAATCATTTCAGTGAGATGTTAGCACGTTATATTTTTTATGCAATATTGTGTCAATTTGGGCAAACTGTTGTACTTCGATGTTAAGGCATAGATTCTAAGGGACCAATAAATAATTATATGGTTTTACTCTATAAGATGTCTTTTAGCTGTTACTGTTTTTGAACATTTATGAGGGATTTAGTTGCGTGTAATTCTTTGGGCAGAGCCTAACGGAAATACCTGTTTTATAAGTTACCGATTTCACCAGTTCTGTGCGGTCCTGTGCAATTTCTTTCTGATTATTTGGTTAGTTTCTGTTCGCAGAAGCCTTGACTGAAAAAATTCACAAATTACCAATAAATTTACACTACCTTTTTGTTGAGTGTGAGCTCACAGTGGGTTTGGAAGAAATTCTTTGACATCAAGCACAATCGGTATTTTTGAAATATCCTGAGCCCTGACTCTTTGAAAGACCAAGCCATTTATTCAAATTTTTTGTGCTCCTGTTTCATACTCTTGACATTGTGCACACTCATATAATACCAGTGTCAGGGAAAATGGAAGACTAGTCGCCATGTAGCCGAAAGGTGTAGGTGTCGGACTTCGGATCGAAAGGTCCGAGGCTGGATTCCCGGCTCCGCCATAATGACGTTGCACTGTTTCCTTGAGCAAGGAGCTATTACTCTACCGGTCGGATTATTTGTTCAACTGGTAGGCTTGTATGGGGATAGTACACTAAGGACCCTTTAAATCGTAAAGAGTAGGTCGCGGAGTCCCCCGATAGAAGGTATCACATGGGATCTACCGGCAATACGCTCCGCCTACCTGCTGCGAGAGAGTGTTTGGGTGCAAACGAGCCCTGAACTCAAAATGGGCACGCATTTGGCGTTGTGTTTGGTTTACATTTCCGCTAGAGGCTTGGATTGTGGAAACACTTTGTGCTCCTGCTTCAGGCACGGGCAGTTAATACAGGGTCAGAGGAACCTGGACTGAGAAAGATAACTCCTCCAGCTGTCCACCTCCAGTCAAGATAACGAGAGTCATACTAGATATGCCTGATGGGGTAGCAAATGAGGTATTATACTGGTCAATGCTTGGCGACGATCCTCAACTCGAGAGAGAAAGAGAGACGGACCAAATTTCTGTGGGATTTGCTGCCCAGCAACAACTACATACTGACTACTTAATCCATGCAAGCAAAGTTTTGGTTATAAAAGACTGAATGGACTAAAGGGAGTCAATCCACCTAAACCAGTATATAATGTCAGCTTTGGATGAATTGAGCCCCCCCCTATTGGGCGGAAGCCGAGTCCGGTTAAAGGGGCGACTAAACTTTTGCTCCAACCTTTCTTGACCGGCCTCATTTTGTGCATGAATATACACCATGCACGTGGTTAAACGTAGACTTGCTCGTGGGTGCTTAGTTGGCTCTCAGTAGCTAGCCAGTCATCCGTGGACCCCCCCACAGTTTGTGACGTCCACTATAAACACTTAAAAACTTTTCCTTGCTTTTTGTTTCAATGAAAACATCTGTGCCTTGGCATAATGAGGGAAGACATATTGACAACATAGACAAGGCATTGACTTTGGTGTAACCCTAACGGTTTGGGAGCAATGCTAGCCTAAACTTGAAGAATCATCCAAATTTTGGAAAATTTTGGTCGCCGTATTAAAAAAATTCACTCTGGTGAGATTGATCCCGGAAGCTGAAATTTGGTATGAACATACACTCTATAGGTCTACAAAATTGTGCTAAATGCGAAGGAACTCTGTCCTCGCATTGTCCTTTTATGCCACTAGGAACATGAAAAAAGTGGCAAAGGCCGGATAAAGCGATTTTTGAAAGTAGTCGAATATGCATAGTATTATATCAATCAATAGCTTTCATGATTCTGAACAACTTTTTTTGTTGGCGCAATCGCGTATTTGTCACCCATTTCAAGTTCTTTTTTTCGAAAAATTATAATTTCATCATTTGACAGGACCACTGAACTGGGGATTTTACGTTCAGTTTGTCTTACTGTCTTAGTTTAAAAGTGATTGATTAAGTTAGGAAAAGGGGTGTATCGGGTAGAACTCATTTATTTACATGTGCTTCGTTGCTTATCACTAGTGAACGGTTGTGGCAGGCTGTGCAAAAGCAAAAATGTCCTGGTGAGACAGTTAATTTGACATTCAACTGCGTACTCAAAGTATCAGCCATGCATCTATTTATGACTGAAACAGGTTTAAATTTGAAATTGGAATGGAATGGGATTGAAATTTGCGGCCCGCACCCGCCCCGGTCAGGATCGGTCCGAGACCCACACCAAGAAAATTCGACGAACGGCGGCCCAATGAAATTTAGCGTAGGCAAGCAACAGAGCATAAATAATTGCTACTTTCATTGATTATTCGTCGATTTTCCCATAAAAGCTATTATGCAAGTATTTAATTCGGCGGCCAAAATTTTCAAAAATTTCGTCGATTCTTCAACTTTAGGTAGCAGTGCTCCTAAATCGTTAGGATTACAGCAAAGTCAATGCCTGGTCTGTGTTGCCAATATGTCTTCTCTTACTGTGCCAAAGCGCAGATATGTTTATTGAACCAAACAACAACGAGAAATTTTTTAAGTGTATATATTAGGTGTCCCGAAAAGTGGGAGGTCCGGATCAGTTCTCGACTGCCTGGCGAGCTACTGAGCCTGCTAAGAACCAACGACCAAGTATTGTTTGACCACGCACGTGGTATATATTCATGCAAAACATGAGGCCGATCCAGGAAATTTGGGGCACCCACATTTTAGTAGCACCCTCGCCTTAAGAGGGAAGGGGGAGTGAGATCGTGAATTCACACGTTTAGCTCTCGATAGACAGACCGATAGCTCCCTGATAACAAATCAAAAGTACACTGTCGGAAGGAAACTGAGCACAACATTTCAACAAAGATGGTATTGTTTGTCTTTTATTTATTTATTTTCTTTGATTTTTCTGGTTTTAGGTAACTGAATCGTCCCACACCTACACAAAGTATCTGAATTGCTTGAAGTCAAATGTGAACTACTGCGAAATTCCGTACGTGGGCAGCTTGTTAGCATATATTACAAAAGTGTCTTGTAAATAGTTGACGTAATATAGTGGTTTCCGCTTGTTCAGTCTAGTTTGGAGTTTACAACCCTGAAACGTCTGTGGGCGGGCAGATTTTTATGAAATCAATACCTAAATAACCAGTCGCAGCTTCCTCGAAGTGGATTCTTTAGGCTAAACCTCGGGTTGGCAACAATAAAGTGATTTCATGCCGATGGCTATAAATGCAAATGTAAAAGTTAAGTGCAAAGTATCTGTACAGTGTAAATTTGAAAGCGCATTGTCCTGCTGAACGTGAGCAAACTGATCTCGTCAAAACGGTCAATTTGGACACCAAATATAGGTTCTGCTTACACTGACTTAACCATTTGACATTGTAGATCAATGCCCATGAAAGCTAAATGTTAATTCTTCGTTACCAAAAAGCAGCTAATCCGGTAGTTAATTTAAAATTTAAAATTCTACGATTGGACACAAAATATTAAAGAGCATTAAAAATGCTGCTGTTTGAAAACTCTTTTTCCCTTTCGTAATGCATTGGAGCCTTCAAGGTTAAATTTTCACAAAATGATACCACCAGCTTGACATAGCATAACATAATTTACCGGTTTTTACATTTTTAACCGTAACATTTTTACGTTTTTTCAAACTTGTTCAAACTTTCAGTTTTAAGCTGGAATGGATTCTATAGTACAGTCAGGTGCAGGAGACCAATTTTGTGCCAAGCTGTAACAGTGTTGGTTAGATGTATACGGCCGTTTCCACCGTTCGTCGTTAATGTAACTGGCAGTTAGCATTAACTGGCAGTTAACTGTCAATTAACTAACTGCCAGGTAACTAGCAGTTAAATTGAACCTGCACCTGAAGTTAGTTAGTTAACTGCCAGATAAATCGAAGGTTAATTAAAAGTTACAGTTTAAGTTATTAAAGGTAAAAGTTTAGTTATTTAAGTTCCAGTTAAAAGTTACAACGGCCGAAAACAACGGCAATAACACCCTTTGCACCAAAGTGAGACAAACTCCAAGTGGGCTGATCAATGATATAGCCTAATACGGGTGGAAGCACAGCGATTGAGTCCGCGCATATTCAGTTTACTAGCTGAAACCAAAATCACTGGGTACCAGAGTTTGATCTGGGTCGAATTTTTCAGACCCGGCCCGGACCCGAAAGTTGCTGCATACTGCAGTTACTCCAGTAATATATACTTATGTACCTAAATTCATATTTAATTTCAAATTCTGCAAATAAACGACAAGTGCTTTGCTCGGCCAAACATAGCAGTTGTATTTATTTGACTATTTCATTACCCAGTGGATACTACAATTAGCTCGGGTCAAGAGTTTATAATACCAAGAGTAAGAAACTCAGCTCTTCCTAGTAGAATAAGCTTGCAAGATGCTCGAAACATTAAGGCCGAAATCTCGGGGGGGGGGGGGGGTTCTCAGCGTGTAAGCATACAACGCTGACAGTTTTTAAAAACGGGCGTTTTCGACAAATTAAATACTATAACTTGAGCTAGGAAAATCCTACAGCAATAATTTTTATATCATCATGTTGCGTAGAACGAGACCTTTTTAACGATCTACAAATTTGTATATTGTTCGGTTAAGGTAATCTCTTACAAAGCCGGCAATAAAGCATCCTCAGAGTTGGCTCCGGGTCCAAAATTTCAGACCCGGCCCGGACCCGGACCCGTTCGGCCGGAGCCAGACCCGTCCAGACCCGGATCCGGGTACCCGGATCTAAAAAAGAACCAGTTTGCATTTCAAACCTTCACTGCATTCTGCAATTTCACTGCAGTCATAAATATTACTGCAGCTTTATTAATAGCCCAGTCATGAATAAAACCTGTAATAAGCTTTAGGTAAATTTATTTTACGCTTTACGACAACTTTTATATGATTTGAGTGCAAGGGCTAGTTTGGGATCTCGTTTGGATATCGGTAGCAGTTTTTGTCATGAGTCCACCCACAGACACTATTGCTCTGGAAGAAAGAAGGTGAACAAATTTTTGGTGGATTGTATTTTAAAACAATGTCCTTGAGCTTGTTTAGTAGATTTAGTTTTGCGTGCATGCAAAATCTTATACTAACTTATACTAACTCTATTCGAGTTATCATATTTCTGCTTACAATTCTAGTTTACATATTTTGTTCCTAGTCCAGCAGAGCAACATAAATTAAAAAGACAACAACAACAACAAGCTAGACAACTACTAAGCATTCTATCTCAATGCCTAACACATCAGTTCTACCAATATTTTTTAGAAAAACAACACATTATAATGTTTTAACATCCCTAAAGGTGTACCAAAATCCAGTTTCTTTTGTATTTCGGACCCGGACCCGGATTTGGACCCGCGGGTACCCGGACCCGGCGCCAACTCTGAGCATCCTTGCCACAAAAATTCTGGGAATTTCATCATTTCTTAGAAATGCCTTACGTTGTTGCTGAATTTAAGAGGAATTGCGGGTGCAAAAAGTGCTAGCTCCTATTCCATTGAAATGACTTTTCGTAATGTGAGTAACTTCCTTTTGCGTTGCCGTTTTTTAGGTGTAAGAAGGATGGCAAGGAAAAGTTGACAAAAGCAGGCTTCGCCAGAAAAGATATCAACAACTGCTTTAACAGTCTTGATATTATCCAGAAGAGATACTTTAGACATCTCAAAATGTGCCTGAGACAGGAGAAAATCAAGGAGTATGATAAGTTTTTGGCATGGAGTTCCAAATTCAAATAATAAAATTTCTGATTTTTGGTTCCGAGATGCTGAACTGCTGTAGACAAAAGATCTACATATCGCATCTTTTCCATTTTGAGAGGGGTGTCTAGTGATTTACAGCTACGCGCTTATTTAAGTTAAAAAAAGAATATAAAAATTTCTTTCCCACTTTCACAATAAAATTTCTTTTTTTCTTTCTTTCTTGTTGCAAGAAATTAAAGTTAAGCCAAAAGTCAAAACTTTGAATGACAGGTGACACATTTAAACATTAATATTGTTTGCAAGTGAGCAACATGAGGGCTTCTCATCAGTGCATTGCGTACGATGCTCCGACCGCAATAAGCGAATGTTCTGAAATTAGGTGTTGGGGGGGGGTGGGTCGGCAAATAAGTTCCCTTGCCGTTTGGCGGGAGTTGCCAAAAGAAGTCCCCGTTTTGGGGCCCAAATGCCAATCCTTTTGGTCTTGGTGGCTTGGAACCCATACCCCAATGGAGATCTTTAGCCTACCCATCGCCCCCGTCAAACCGGAACCAGTTTTACCTACCCGCCTTAACCATTTAATGCCTGAATTTCCCTCTGGACTAGCGGTTGAAAATGACTGATTTCACCTTTTTGGCTGCCATTTTTACTGGCAGCACGTAGAGAGATGGGGCTACCACCAGACGATAGAGACTGAATTGCTCTACATTTCGTATGTAAGCATTGAGGGATACTGACATCTTAGCTGTCCTGAAGGTGTGTGCAGCCTTCGCTTTTGTGTGCCCGACCTCCCATTTTTTACAACTACCGACATAATAGATGTCTGCTGTCTTGCAGACCCTTGCTTCAAGGTTACCATTTGGCTTCAGAATTTGGCATCTCCAGAACATGCTAGACGACTGTATCTTATCTGCATATAATGGAATTAATCTGCAATGTTGAAGTTTCACCAAAAATTAAAAAACTTTGGCTAAAGATTGAAGATTTCAATTCCGGCGAAAGCTACATACCTAGAAGGCTGTAATTTGGCATATACAGAGACCCCATAGGTGTGCTAATTTGTAGTGTTTGAAGGCGTTCGGCCTACGCCGGCCGACGACTTTCGAAGCCGGCGCACTACTTTTGCTCGTCGTCCGGGGTGCAAATCAACAATCAGAAATTTATTTTAGAGCATCTGAGCTTAACATTAACTCCCAATCTAGCTAGGCTACTTTTCAATGCTATGCTATACTATTTCTCTTAAACATATCGTTCGAAAATCCATATCTTAGCAGTCATAATAGCTGCACTGCAAACTGGTCCTGACCTGCAGCCGGCCGGCTTCAAACACTACTCATTTGTGCCAAATGATAAGAAATTTTGCTGTCTGATAAAATATTCATTTCAACTTGAATCATCAAATAATTTTCAAAATCGCAATTTTTGGGCAATGGCACCACCGAAATCGAACAATAGAATTTTTGAAATTGAAAACTAGAGATATTTAAGTTAGTGAAAGTTTGAGACTTCTAAGGCTGAGAAAGCTTCTACACAATACCCGACAGACTAAAAATGAAGGCTGAATTTCTTAATATTTGGCACGAATGAGTACACTTATAGGTCCTTTGTATATGCCGACTTACAGCCTCATAGTCTCTACTCAGAATTAAATCTTTCTTTCTTTAGCCAAAGATTTTTAAATTTTTTTTGCGAAGAATGGAGATCCATTCCTTTAGATGCAGATGCTATACAGACAGCTAGTATTTTTTCTGCAGATGGGGGGGCACATTTGTCAAATCATGATGTCAGATGGCAACCTTGAAGCCAAGGCCTAGCAGTCAGCACAGATTTTTTAATTAATTAATGTTGGTAGTTGGCAAACATGAGGCGAGGGTCGGAAACTTAAAAGCGAACCGCTACACATAGTTGGAGAGCAGATGAGGTCTCAGCACCTGATATTTTTGTACGTGTGTACACCTGGCACTCCCACTGAATGAGCCAAGGCCAAAACCGATTGAGCCAAACTTGTTACGTGCTACTGTGATTGAGCCAACCATTATTAGGATTGAGCCGCTTTTTGTTAGTTAGTAAAATGCATTTTATTGTGGGAGAGCCAAATGTATCTTATCACTCCCTTGATTGATCCATGATCCAAAATTTTGTACAAAACTTAAACGTAATGACTAGTGATTGAGCCATCAATTTATTTGCCTTTGTTTGTGTCTCTGCGCTAATAATTTAGCTTAGAAATCCCAAAATTGCAGGTTATTAGTCAACGGTCAATGCAATTAAAAGCTAGCTAACCTAAGGCTTATGAAGTGCCCGTTTTAAATCTGATTAATGGATATGTCAGCTTTAACTCCACCGAGAGTGTAGAAGGTTTCCGGCAAGTTGTGATTTGACTCGAAATATTTTTCAACTTTCGAGACTTTTTGTCTCGAAAGATTTTCAAATTTCGAGACTCCTTCAAAATATTTTGAGACATTTGATGAATTTGTCTAGAACATTTTTGCACTCAAACATGCCAAATAAATGCATGTTTCGAGACATTTTTCAAATATTTCTAGAAAGTTTTGAAATATTTCGAGACAATTTCGATTTTCATTTTTGCTACTTTTGAGACATTTGGTGACAACTTTCGAGTCGTTTTTTCTCAACTTTCCGGAAACCTTCTACACTCGCGGTGGAGTTAAAGCTGACATACCCATAACTTTGGTGAGCATCACATCATTCAGGATATTCAGCTAGCAAACGTATTGAAATGACTTTATAATATCATGTTTTCCGTTTTTCGAGCGATTATGTGCACACAAAAGGACAGGGATGGACCAATCATAGATGTAACGGAGATTTATTAGGGGGCTCATTGCTCAAGAATTTCTGGAACTGGGGAGAGAGTGTGAAAAACTGGTCCCCGCCCCCCCCCCCCCCTCGCGCTGTATATGCAATGCACCTTTGGTTTGGGGCATAGGTATAAAGGCGGGGGGGGTAGCGGCCCCCAAGCATTTTTTCAACCCTCCCCCAGAACTTTTGGCGGGGGGACGTGACGTCCCCCCAACTGAGGGGGGGGGGGTAGTCGCGCCGAAGGATAGAAAAAATGACCGACAATTGGGCATTTTTAGGGTAAATTTTGCAAATTTTTTAAAAAAGTCCTTTTTGTTTTAGTCTTAAGGTTTTTATTATTACGAGAAATCACGTTTTTAACTGTATTATGGACTTTCTCACTCAATATTGACCTTATTTTGGACTTGGAAACATGTTGGCAATCAGGTTTTCGAGTTTAAAATCACTGTCTAATGTTAAAATTACGTCATGGTTAGATGCTTTTCGCATTAGAAACGGCTGAAAATACGAATTTTGGCATAAGCAATCAATAAATTTTTTGAAGGAAGGTTGGGAGGGTGTCCCTCCAGAGGGCATAGGTGTAA
Organism: Trissonchulus latispiculum; assembly: GCA_030248195.1. NCBI lineage: Eukaryota > Metazoa > Nematoda > Enoplea > Enoplida > Ironidae > Trissonchulus > Trissonchulus latispiculum. The sequence continues at coordinate 11,446 of JASAND010003735.1, forward strand.
CCGAGATTTGGGGTGGGGGGCCCTCCGCCGAAAGTAATTTTAACACTAGACAGGGGCATAGGTGTACCACCTGTTTGGGTTGGGGGGGGAGTAAAAAGTCTAAATCTGGCGTGGGGGGCTCTCAAAAATCGGAAATTTTAAAAAACTGTACCCAAACTGTACCCAAATTTTTTCAGCTAAAAATCGCCCTTTTTGGACATAAAATCGACTATTTTCGACATAAATCTAATAAAAAACTACTCGTATTGCGTTTTAAAACCTACGTTTTAGCGTTTTTAACTGTTTCTAGACAAGTTTTTCATAAAATTTTTGAAAAATTGCAAACATTTTTGCAAAACTTTAGCATTTTTTCTCTTGTTTGGACCCCATTTTAGGGGAGGGGAGGGGGGTCTGAGCTCGGCTTGGGGGGGGGGGGAGTAGTCGAGGTCGGGTATGGGGGGTGGGGGGTCTGGCCTCTCCGTGGGGTGTCTCACAGGGGGTAAACTGTAGCCTGGTACACCTATGGACAGGGGTTTCAAACTCGTAAACTTGATTGCCAAAATGTTTCTAACTCCAAAATAAATCCAATATTGAGTCACAAAGTCCATAAAACTGTTCAAAGCGTGGATTTCTCGCAATAATGAACACTTAAAGCCAAAATTTGGACATTTTCGAAAATTTTTGAAAAATTTACGCTATAATATCCAATTTTGGCCGTTTTTCGCGCCGTCGGCGCGACTAGCTCCCCCCCCCCCTAGATAGGGGTAGTTCCCCCCTAGATGGGGACCCTCCCCACCCCCCGAGTTCTGGGGGGGGGGGGGTTGAGAAAATTTGGAGCAAAGCATCAAAGCATCAAAGCGTGGATTTCTCGCAATAATGAACACTTTAAGCCAAAAATACATTTTTGGAACATTTTGCAAAATTTACCCTAAAAACACCCAATTTTTGGCCAAGTTTTTCGCTCCGTTGGCGCGACTACCCCCCCCCCCCTTAAACCTCTCCCCAATTACACCTATGCCATAGGGGGCCCCCAAAAATGCTGGGGTTAGCCCCCATCCTAAATCTCCGTTACAGCTATGATTTGGGGATCCCAAGGTTCGTGGTCCGTCAGCCAAATGTATCGGCCTTAAGATTTTGATATTCTAACCCCATTGGCCTATTACGATATAAATGGAGGAGACTGTGGTTTGCAATCTGGAAAAGGATTGACTTTTCTTAATTTCAATCCTTTTCCAGATCAAAACTCGGTTCCTCATTTCACATCTGGATAGTTAACTATACGAAATATGCATACGATGCATATTGGAGTTGCCTTGCCTCACCGTTGTAGAATTCCTTTGGGTAAGTGTTTTCTTAAATTTTATTTGTATTCCCCTGTAATTTGTAATTTAATCGTCTTCTCGGTTAACTTGCAATGATAACATGTATGCACCTTTTGCAATTTTATCCTTCAAGAAATTGAGTGTTTTACTTATGATGGGTGGCAAAATTGCACAAAAGTGCACAAAAATTTAATCTATAGGCTCTATAAACAAATGTATACATGTATTAGGTGACCTTTCCGGTTAATGGTTAGCAAAAATTTTAATTTTGAAAAGTGGGTTTTTCCCCGCCAACTGTAGGTCACCCTCAGGTCATACCGGAGGGTTCAGAGCAGTGTGGCATATATTACCATGAAGCGCAATAGATGCCCTACATACACATATAATCCGCTTTGGTCTAAGTCTTTCCAGTAGTTCAGGCTGGCCCGGCAAAGTTGCCAAATTTCGGCACTTGGTCGGACCCCAACTTCAAAAAATTTCAAAGTCCCAAAACATTTGCAGGGAGGAGATTGCAGCGGGCTACAATAATACACCCTCTAGGGTAGTTTTGGACGCTCTTCAAGATAGGCTATTAAATCCTATATACATAGCTCATACCGGTAGTTCACACTATGAGTGGGTTTTTCCCGCTTGACTATACATACGTATATATTCCTTTACTATTTTTCCGGAAAACCCCACCATGTAGTATAGGCCAGTATTAGTAAAAGTTTTGTCCACTCCTCAAAAACACTCCCTAGAATAAATCCAATCATAATGTTGTATATATGGTGTCGAAGCATAAAGATTTGCTAAACTAACACAAATCCAAGCAAAAACACTTACCCAAGGTTATTTGATGGTGCCGTACCGTTGCCGTGCCGATTGCAGAAATTCCATTCCAGTATACACGTTGCATATTAGCTTCTAATAGTTATATATACGTATAATCAGAGTTGAACAGAGGAAATGTGTTTTGGTTTGGAAAAGGATTGAAACGATGACAACCCAATCCTATTCCAGACGGCAAACCAGTTTCCTCGAATATTTTCAGTTATATATATAATAATAATAATAGTACGCATAACCTTGACTGTGCAAATGTAACGTAGGTGTAATATATATATATAGAGATTTGGGGTGAGGGAGACTCTTCCCCAATGTTGGAAGGCTCGGATTCTCTTCCAGTCCCCCACAATTTTTATGCTTTTTAGTTTTTATGCTAAAAATATTTTTAAATTTTTAAACTTGCATTTAAGTCACTTGGCTACTTTTCAGCCGTTGGATCTTTAATTTTGGAATAGTTTTCATCTAAACATGGCAATTTTAGGCCAGTCAGAGGCCAATGTTTAGGACAACAGTCCCCCACCCCCTCCCTGACCAACTCGGAGTCGGCGGTGGGTGGGGAGGAGGAGGGCGGTACCACCAGTAGCGGCGCCAGGATTTTTTGAAAGCGGGGGGGGGGCCGACCCAAGAATCCGGCGACCTTTTTTTGGGAAAACCAAAATTTTTGCCAAATTGTAGCAAATTTTACCTTCATTTTCCAAAAAATTTCTCAAATTTAGCAAACTTTTTTCGATTTTTAGCAAAAATTTGCCGATTTTTTAAAAAAATTTCTTAAAAACACTCAGATTATGCATATAAACAGCTGAAAATTTTTTCAAGGGAGGGGCCCGACACCCCAAAGGGTGTGGCCCAAATCTGAACGGGGGGCCCGGGGCCCCCGGCCCCCCCCCCTGGCGCCGCCACTGGGAACCACCGGTGCGAGGTGGAGGCAGTGGCGGCGCCAGGGGGGGCCCGGGGGGCGCCGGGCCCCCCTTTGCGATTTGGGCCCCCTTGAAATTTTTTCAGCTGTTTATATGCATAATTTGAGTGTTTTTCGACATCTTTTTTAAAAATCGGCAAATTTTTGCTAAAAATCGAAAAATTTTTGTTAAAATTTGAGAATTTTTTGGGAAACGAAGGTAAAATTTGCAAAAATTTGGCAGAAATTTAGGATTTCCCAAAAAAAGGTCGCCGGATTTTTGGGTCGGGCCCCCCCTTCAAAAAATCCTGACGTCGCTACTGCGGGCCCCCCCTTCAAATAATCCTGGCGCCGCTACTGGGTGGAGGGGGGTACTCCTACTCCGTCAAAACCAGTGGTGGGGGGTGGCAAATGACAGGAAGGTTTCCCCTGCCCCCTTCCACAAATTACACCTATGTTTGCTGAACTCGAATTTATATAGATTACAGCATTGATTATTTAATAAATGGTAACTGTTAAATAAGCAAGAAATAATTTCTAGCTCAATTTTCAAAATTTAGATAAAAACTATTATTGACAGCTTATAAGCCATGACTTAGCTAACTTTTACTTGCATACATCGGTAACAAGTGAACTATAATTTTGAAATTTCGGTATTAAATTGGTGGCGTACAGAGTTAAGCAAACACAAATACATTGGTGGCTTAATCAGTAGTAATCATGTATAATTTTCGGGCAAAGTTTCGAGTCATGGATCAATCATGGGAGTTACATCTATGATTGGTCCATCCCTGTCCTTTTGTGTGCACATAATCGCTCGAAAAACGGAAAACATGATATTATAAAGTCATTTCAATACGTTTGCTAGCTGAATATCCTGAATGATGTGATGCTCACCAAAGTTAATCAGATTTAAAACGGGCACTTCATAAGCCTTAGGTTAGCTAGCTTTTAATTGCATTGACCGTTGACTAATAACCTGCAATTTTGAGATTTCTAAGCTAAATTATTAGCGCAGAGACACAAACAACGGCAAATAAATTGATGGCTCAATCACTAGTCATTACGTTTAAGTTTTGTACAAAATTTCGGATCATGGATCAATCAAGGGAGTGATAAGATACATTTGGCTCTCCCACAATAAAATGCATTTTACTAACTAACAAAAAGCGGCTCAATCCTAATAATGGTTGGCTCAATCACAGTAGCACGTAACAAGTTTGGCTCAATCGGCTTTGGCCTTGGCTCATTCAGTGGGAGTGCCAGGTGTACACACGTACCGTTTGTGCAGTGCTTTGACGATAATTGATAGACCTGGGTAACAGCAGACCTGCTGCGAGCTAGTTCTGTATTGCTACTACTATCTCTAGGGAACTAGAAGCAGAGTGTATACAATATATAAGAAAAGTAAGCCACTTGAGGGCTCCTTTTCAGTACATTGCGTAACGGCGCTCTGAAAACAGCATGCGAATTCCATTTGGTGGAGGAAGGCCGACTAAGATAGCCTGTCCTCGCTTGACGTGGAGGGGAAGGCAAAAGAAGTCCGAATTTGGTGGGAGTGTCCGAAACTGGTCCCCATTTAAGGAAGGGGAGAGAAACTTCGACATGCCCGACTTTGTCCGATTGGCCTACTTTTTGGCTAAGATGTAGAGCATGGGTGTGGTCCAAAAATATCAGGTACTGAGACCTCATCTGCTCTCCAACTATGTGTAGCGGTTCGCTTTTAAGTTTCCGACCCTCGCCTCATGTTTGCCAACTACCAACATTAATTAATTAAAAAATCTGTGCTGACTGCTAGGCCTTGGCTTCAAGGTTGCCATCTGACATCATGATTTGACAAATGTGCCCCCATCTGCAGAAAAATACTAGCTGTCTGTATAGCATCTGCATCTAAAGGAATGGATCTCCATTCTTCGCAAAAAAATTTAAAAATCTTTGGCTAAAGAAAAGAAGATTTAATTCTGGTGAAAGCTATGAGGCTGTAAGTCGGCATATACAAAGGACCTATAAGTGTACTCATTCGTGCCAAATATTAAGAAATTCAGCCTTCATTTTTAGTCTGTCTGGTATTGTGTAGAAGCTTTCTCAGCCTTAGAAGTCTCAAACTATCACTAACTTAAATATCTCCAGTTTTCAATTTCAAAAATTCTAGTTTTCGATTTCGGTGGTGCCATTGCCCAAAAATTGCGATTTTGAAAATTATTTGATGATTCAAGTTGAAATGAATATTTTATCAGACAGCAAAATTTCTTATCATTTGGCACAAATGAGTAGTGTTTGAGGCCGGCCGGCTGCAGGTCAGGACCAGTTTGCAGTGCAGCTATTATGACTGCTAAGATATGGATTTTCGAATGATATGTTTAAGAGAAATAGTATGGCATAGCATTGAAAAGTAGCCTAGCTAGCTAGATTGGGAGTTAATTTTAAGCTCAGTTGCTCTAAAATAAATTTCTGATTGTTGATTTGCACCCCGGCCGACGAGCGAAAGTAGTGCGCCGGCTTCGAAAGTCGTCGGCCGGCGTAGGCCGAACGCCTTCAAACACTACAAATTAGCACACCTATAGGGTCTCTGTATATGCCAAATTACAGCCTTCTAGGTATGTAGCTTTCGCCGGAATTGAAATCTTCAATCTTTAGCCAAAGTTTTTAAATTTTTGGTGAAACTTCAACATTCCAGATTAATTCCATTATATGCAGATAAGATACAGTCGTCTAGCATGTTCTGGAGATGCCAAATTCTGAAGCCAAATGGTAACCTTGAAGCAAGGGTCTGCAAGACAGCAGATATCTATTATGTCGGTAGTTGTAAAAAATGGGCGGTCGGGCACACAAAAGCGAAGGCTGCACACACCTTCAGGACAGCTAAGATGTCAGTATCCCTCAATGCTTACATACGAAATGTAGAGCAATTCAGTCTCTATCGATTGGTGGTAGTCCCATCTCTCTACGTGCTGCCAGTAAAAAATGGCAGTCAGAAATGTGAAATCCGTCATTATCAGTCATTTTCAACCGCTAGTCCAGAGGAAATTCAGGCATTCAAGGGATAAGGCGGGTAGGTAAAACTGGTCCCGGTTTGGCGGGGGCGATGGGTAGGCGAAAGATCTCCATTGGGGTGTGGGTTCCAAGCCACCAAGACCACAAGGATTGGCCTTTGGGCCCCAAAACGGGGACTTCTTTTGGCAACTCCCGCCAAACGGCAAGGGAATTTATTTGCCGACCCACCCCCCCCCCCCCCAAACACAAATTTCAGAACATTCGCTTACTACGGTCGGAGCATCGTACGCAATGCACTGATGAGGAGCCCTCATGTTGCTCACTTGCAAACAATATTAATGTTTAAATGTGTCACCTGACATTCAAGCTTTTGACTGATGGCTTAACTTTAGTTTCTTGCAACAAGAAAGAAAGAAATAAATTTTATTGTGAAAGTAGGAAAGAAATTTTTTCTAAATATTCTTTCATTTAACTTAAATATTAAGAACGTAGCTGTAAATCACTAGTCACCACTCTCAAAATGGAAAAGATGCGATATGTGGATCTTTTGTCTACAGCAGTTCAGCATCTTTGGAACCAAAAATCAGAAATTTTATCATTTGAATTTGGAACTCCATGCCAAAAACTTATCATACTCCTTGATTTTCTCCTGTCTCAGGCACATTTTGAGATGTCTAAAGTATCTCTTCTGGATAATATCAAGACTGTTAAAGCAGTTGTTGATATCTTTCTTGGCGAAGCCTGCTTTTGTCAACTTTTCCATGCCATCCTTCTTGCACCTAAAAAACGGCAACGCAAAAGGAAGTCACTCACATCCTACGAAAAGTCATTTCAATGGAATAGGAGCTAGCACTTTTTGCACCCGCAAGGTAGTTTCTGTACGCTACTACCGACTCGCGCCGTTGCCAGTTAACTCGAAGTTAGTAGTAACTGGCAGTTAACAATCAGTTAAAGTTTAGCTGCCAATTAATCCTGTTGCGCAGTTTACAGTTAGTATCAATTTACCGTAAAGTTTGGAGAACTTAACGATCAAACTTCCGTTTTTAACCCTCAACTTGATGACGGTTAACGTAGTAGTTAACGGTCAGAGTAGTAGTGGCACGGTTTCTTGAGTATCTGGACGTTGAAAACTGTGGCACTAGGCAAGGAGTAAACGAAGGCTAATATTATTTTTCGAAGAGGTTTGCGAGATTATTCCGATCCATATGCAATGACTAAACTCAGCTCTTCCTAGTAGAATAAGCTTGCAAGATGCTCGAAACATTAGGGCCGAAATCTCGGGGGGGGCTTATATATATAACGCTGACAGTTTTTAAAAATGGGCGTTTTCGACAAATTAAATACTATAACTTGAGCTAGGAAAATCGTACAGCAATAATTTTTATATCACCATGTTGCGTAGAATGAGACCTTTTTAACGATCTACAAATTTGTATATAGTTCGGTTAATGTCATCTCTTACAAAACCGGCAATAAAGCATCCTTAGTAGTAATAGGTCATAAAATGGTGTATTATTAGGGGGGGAGGGGGGCGGGGTTATGTGGTTATGGACCCCTTTGTGAGGTGGTATGTGGACCCTTTTGGGAGGGGGTTTTTGGGGTTGTGGGCCCCCCTTTTTGGAGTGGTATGTGGACCGTTTTATTGAGGTTGTGGACCCATGTCCGGAACCACGGACGACCAAAGGTCAAATTCCAAAATTGACCATTTTCGTCCGGAAAACTTTATCTAGGCGTAACTTTGGGTCGGTGAATCCAAAAATGACCTTTGTTTTGATCTAGAATCAAAGATCCGTGCTGTGTTGCGTGCTGTACATGACCGAAACCATAGTCGACCTAAGGTCAAATTTCAAACTTTTCCATATTCGTCGGAAAAACTTTATCTAGGGGGTTTTCGAGGTCGTAGAATTAAAAAGATTTAATTTAAAGCTTAGATTTTTGCTAGGAGCAAAGGTCCGTGCTGTGCTGCGTGCCCGGAACCATAGTCGCCCCAAGGCCAAATTTCAAAGTTGTCAGTATTCACTGGAAAAACTTTATCTAGGGGGTTTTCGGGGTCGTAGAATCTAAAAATGGCCTCAGAATGTGGCTCGTGTGGGTGACCAGTGGTCGAGCATATTTTATGGTTACAACTGTGAACAAAGCTAACACTGCTAGAATTGCCCATAGCGGCGGATGTCTTTTATTTGACGAAAACACTGCACAATAAACACACTGTACAACGAAAGTACTGTACAACACTGCACAATAAACACACTGTACAATGAAAGTACTGTACAACACTGCGCAACAAACACACTGAACAACAAACGCCCTACACAAACAAAACTATGTACTGTACAATGAGAGCACTGCACAACAAAAGTATTGTGCAATAGGCACACTGCACAACAAGAGTACTGTAAAACAAAACAAAACCCATTGTACAACAAGGACACTGTATAAACCACCACCGTCACAGCATCACTCAGAATTCAGAAATGTTGTCATCAGTTGTTTGGCTCGATGCTCAGAGCAATGTCTTCTGTGGTGAGGTGGCATTCTGGCGTAAAACTCACAGCATGGCAAACCTTTCACATCCTCCATATCGTTAAAAGCTGGATAACGAAAATGCATACCGGCATCATAGACAACAATGTCCACATTGTTTGCCACGTGTAGTATCCTGTGATATTGTGAGATTCCATTGGTTATTACAAAGTCCACCCCATATCGTTCTAGCACTTTGCACACTTTCTCCAAGACAAATTTTGGTGTTGCAATAGTTGGACTGTTATTTACATTCATAGTCCTGTAGTACGATGCTTGTCGATGAATGGACATTAGATGAAAAAGCAATGGTGGCCTTGGAGTGAAGGTTTCACAGACGGTATTTCCGTCGGGCAATAGCACTAATACCGTCATTTCCATTGTTACGTCAGTCATCTTATGAAAACCATTTGAAACCATAGTAACAAATGCAATAGTAGCCATATTAGCGACTAAACTCCAAAACAGATTGTAAGAAATCGAATACCTGTGGGAATTTAACTAGTTTAACTTGGTTTCCATGGTTACCAGATTGCTTCAGTGTTTCGTAACACAAGTACTCGTGTATGCACACGTTTCAAAACACTATCTGAGCGAGCAGAAACCGGTTTTTAAAGCTAGCTAGTAAATTTTCAAATAAGGGATATTAAAACGTGAGTCAAATTTATCAGTTGCGTATTTTGACCTACAACATGTTTAGCTGCGACTCTTGTAGCAAAGTATTTGCTCATAGAAATAGTTTGAAGAGACACAGGAAATCTGTACACCAAGCGAAATTTGTTGATTGTATTAAGTGTGGGAAGACCTATAGCCGAAATGACAGCCTTAAACGTCACGCTCAAATCTGCGACGAATCACAGGTAACTTCATCTTTTGTAACTAGGTTCACCGTAATACTGTCGCGCTAGCTCATACTTTTGCTAGTTCAAACAGTTTACCAAAATATAGTCATTATTTCTGTTTCAGACAACGTTCACTAGATGTGATCACTGCTTTCGGAAGTTCTATCGATTGGAAAAGCTTCAGCGTCATTTGGAGAAACTGCAAAACAACCCAAAGTTTGAGTGCGAGGAGTGTAATCGCATTTTCAAACGAGAGGCGAAATTGGCTGAACACTATGAACGTATGCATAGCACTCCCATGAAAATGGCCAAGCTAGCGCCGGGCCGGGCTAGTGGAAGAACAACCACACCAAGTTAATCTGAAACCGCCCAGAGACAAGAAAATGCACAAATTAAAACAAAACGAAGAACCAAGATCAAAGGAAGAACCACCACTTAAGGATAAACCAGACAGGACGATTACCAGTGTTCTGGAAGAAGATGAGGTAGACTTTTAACGCTTGGAGATTATCTGGACAACATCTCTCATGAATACTGGCACCTTATTAGGCAACCCAACCAAACCACCTAAAAGCCAAGATCGTTACAATTATGGCCTAAGAGCGATGAACGTGGAAGAAATTAAGGAGCGTTGTGAAGAAGTTTTCAATAGAC